>JAREIK010000075.1:0-122510 GCA_029783825.1 Sapria himalayana
ATCGCAGCTGCTGCCATACTACCGCTGCCACGCTACCAATTGCCACCACCACCGATGACGTCGCCACAACCCCACTGCCCCTGCCACAGTTGTTGCCACTGCCGTCGCTACCACCACTACCGTCGCTACCATTACTGATAATAAAAGTAGGGTGGGCGATGATGCTCAACTAATGAACTTGAGATTGAGCGAGAATTCTACGAGGCAGTGAGATGCGACTACCAAAATAGGACCCGATATTCCTCCTATACTAGAATTACACAAGACTACACGAGCATCATCATCATTGTAGAGCCTAGAGCAAAAAAAATTATTTACTCATACGTTTGCTTTGTACCATGTGATAATTGCATATCAATACAATTAAGATGATTTTAAGACCAACCCCTATCTGCCTGGTTGCCCTGGACCAGAAATAAATTCATCCCACATCTTTAGGAAAAGTCTAATATCCATGTCTTTTATTACCTACATTAGCGAGCAATGCACGATGATGACCAGACCGGCATGAGCAATTATATATTCAAAAGTGTGTATGTGTATAATTGGGTGCGTACGTATGATAATATATACATGTCTACAAATAAATATATGCAGCCACTTATGTATATCCTCGGTATATACGTATGTATATACTATAGTATAAAAGTTGGTATATACCGAGTATATACTAAGTATATACTATAGTATATACGTATGTATATACTTAGTATATAGGCACAAATATACTCAGTATATACATACATATATACTGAGTATATGCATACAAATATACTCAGTATATACGTACATATATACTTGTTATATACGTACTTATATACTCAGTATATACATAGATATATACTCAATATATACGTACATTTATACCAATTATATATGTATGTACATAATATAGGATAATATTTACGTATATATAATCACATAGCCTTGGATGATACACACACTTGTACTTTCATGCAAATACACATGCCATCAAAGACAACATAAAAAAATCATATATGACTTAAAAAGCACGCATATAGGTCTTTCAATCATGGTTAGCATTTCTAGTTCTTTTTCCTCTGGTACTCCATGCAGATAGAAAACATTGTTGCGCCTGCACATGGAGCATAACATAATACATTTACAAACCAATAACTGATAATAAGCAGTCATAGATAAGAACTATGATGCTGCATATCTGAAAAAATAAGAGTGTCAAGAACAAACCTGGGTTTGCGTGGAATTAATTTTTTTGGTTCATCTCACAGCTTTAGAAATTAAGGTGGTGTTCCCAGCACCATGGAGGACTAACCAAGGCTTTTACATACCTATAATAGGCTAAAACTCTACCCAAAGAATTCGAGGACACACAAACATATTCACAGATATATAAAAATAATTATTATATACATGAACAAACACAAATTAAAGGTGATAGGCATATAGCTTCAACAAAAATTTAATTAAATAATTTAATATTTTTATATTAAATTGAATAAAAATAGAACTATAAAATATAAGTTATAATTATAAAAAAAATCATTTAATAACTTATTCTACTACTATATTTTACATTATTAAAAAAAATAACAAAATTTTATTTCATCTTATTCACCAATGTATCTACCGACAGTGCATAAAGCATAATCTATCCATGCATTGACGTTGTGTTCTCTGCCTCTACTCCTCTGATCACAAAATTTCTGCCTCAACAAAGCTATCTGAGTCACGATGCGTCATCTCTAGTGAAAAATCCCCTCACTTATACAAGCTTCGTCTGGGGAACAATGAGGTACCATATCTATAAAAAATTTAAACCGCTCAATCAAATCAAAATAAATAAATAAAAACCATGTTTTGATAAATATATAATACTACAGTATATTTTTAGATATATACTAGCATTTCACTCGTACAAATATTATTGCTATATTTCTATATATAAACTAAAGTATTATGTGCACATATATACTGAGAACATATATACTCAATATATATGTACATAAAATATAGTAGTATTATAAGTACTCATATACAGAGTATACAAGTATGTATATACTACATTTTTTGTAATTGCTGTTGTAGTGGCCACCACTGCCACACCCACCGCCGTGGCTGCTACCACTTCTACCACCGCTGCTGCCACTGTCAGCGCCGCCACTACCATGACTACCGCTACTGTCGGTGATGTCGCTGTAGTAGTAGTTGTCGTTGCTGCTGGTGTTGCCACTACTGTCGCTGCTGCTGCTGCTGTCGCTGTTGATAATAAAAGTAGGGCAAGTAATGATGCTCGACTGATGAACTTGAGATTGAGCGAGTTTTTAATGAGGTGGCGAGCTACTTCTCCCAAAATAGGACCTATATTCCTCCTGGACCAAAATTACACTACACTACACGAGCATCATCATCATAATCATTCTAAGACCTTGATCAATTAGAACCAATCAGTGTAGAACCTAGAGCAAAAAAAACTTATTTACTCGATCATTCGCTTTGTACCATGTGATAATTGCATATCAATATAATTATTAAAATTTTTAAGAGCAACCTCTATTTGCCTGGCTAGCCTAGACTAGAAATATCTTCATCTCACAGCTTTAGAAAAAGTCTAATATCCATGGCTTTTATTTCCTACATTAGTAAGCAATGCACGATGATGACTAGTCCAGCCCGAGCAATTATATATTCAAAAGTGTGTCTATGTGTAAATGGGTATATACGTATGATAATATATATATCTACATATAAATATATACACCCACTTATGTATACACTCGGTATATATGTACGTATATACTATAGTATAAACATATGTATATCCAATTATATAAATACATATATACTAAGGATAAAAGTACATATATACTGAGTATATACATATAATATACTACAGTATATATGTATATATAAACTGAGTATATACATACAAATACTCAGTATATACAAACATATATATTGAGTATATACCTACAAATATACTCAGTATATATGAACATATATACTCGGTATATACGTACTTATATACTTAGTATATACGTAGATATATACCCAGTATATATGTACATTTATACCAAGTATATATGTACTTACATACTATAGTATTATATGTACGTATATATAATCACATAGGCTTAGATCATACACACTTTGTACTTTCATGCAAATACACATACCATCAAAATAACAGAAGAAAATAATATAGGAGTTAAAAATCACGCATAAAGGTCTCACAGGCATAATCATCAATTCTAGTTTTGTTTTCCTCTGGTACACCACGCAGATAGAGAACATTATTACACCTACACTTGGAGCATAACATACTATATTTATAAACCAATAACTGATAACAAGTACTTGTAGATCAAAACTACTACGACGCATATCTGTACGAAATAAGAGTGTCAAGAACAAACATGTTTTTGCATGGAATTAATTTTTTTGGTTCATCTCACAGCTTCTGAAGCAAAGGGGTTGTTACCAACACCATTGAGGACCAGCCAAGGCTTTACATACGTATAATATGCTAAAACTCTACCCAAAAAATTTGGGGACACACAAACATATTTATAGATATATAAAAAATAATTATTATAGACATGAAATAAACCAAATTAAAGTTGATAGTCATACAGTTTCAGACAAAAATCTAAAAGATGTCCAGCAATGATATTTAGAGAAAAAGAGAGTGCAAAAATAACATATTTAGGAATAATGAAGATAATACAAGCTTGGCCGCATTTTGATCAAGTTGAAATTAGTAAATATGAGACCCATGCATTGGAAGGATCGTGACAATGTCTAAATGCTTTGAATCTTTATTAGGTTACTCGGAAAAGCAAATACAAAACTAGAATAAAAAAATGAAACCTACAAAAAAAATCTAATCATGTTTTTGCTACACAGACAAAAATCAATAACTATTCAAAAATAATTCTCATACGAAATCATCCTCATAATTTGTAAGGAATTTGGTGCTAGCCTCATCCTGTGAGATTTCGTAGCTGGATCTCGAAAGACTATATGTTACATCATTGCTGATAACTATGACTCCATATAAGACATTTGCTATTGCATTACATTCTCTATTTCTTTCATCTCATCATTTATTTCTTTAATTTCTTGCATTTCTTCCATCAAATAAGTAATCTGCTCCTCCTTCTCTTCTTTCATTTTCTGCATTTCTTCTTTCAAATTAGTATACTGTCATCCTTTTGTTCTTTAATTTCATATATTTCTTCCTTCAAATGAGATAACTGCTCATCCAACTTTTTCATTTCGATCTCCATAACTACAATATGTTCATTTGTTTCTATTGCTTTTTGTTCGACTGCCTCATCCACCTTGATGAGACAGATAAATTAGAAGCACAACTGCTACAACAAAAAGGCACTCCCTTTGAGTCGATGACGTATACTCGCTACTTCTTACAACCTCCTATGGTTTCCAAATAAATAGGATCATACTCAATTGGTTGAAAATTCATAAAATCCTAAACTTGTTTATGAGTTGTTGTCACACGTTTCTCCATTAGTTCCTAGGATAAAATAGAGAAAAACACTCTTCTAGATATACATAAAATAAAATAAATATTTGCATCCCAACCAATTTTCAAAATGTTATGTAGTATTATAAAATATTATTAATTTGATAAATTCTTAGATCAATCATCTAAGACTTGTTGTCAACAACTGACCATTCACTTTCTTCATATGCATCTTCTTGAAAATCTCATAAAAATTGGGATCTCAACCCAATTCACCAGCCTAGAATATATATTTTTTAAGTCATAAAAAAACAAATGATCAAAAAAGTTAGCAAAATTAATAAAACCATGCAGAGATTTAATTTATTGGACTATTAGGACAACCTATAAATATATAAATGTTCAAAATTTTAAAATTGTACCAAATCTCGAGTGTGATCAATGCTCGACTTTGACCATCCTGTCTGTCGAGAGATTCATGTATCTTGTCCAACTACCTCACTTCATCAATTTTTACTGGCAATATCTGATTTTTTCTTCACATCTGGCTCCTCCCAATACTTAAGCCACTCGGGCCAATCATCCTCGGATATAAAATCAAGCCTTTCTTTCATATTCTTCAATCTATAAACAAAATCAAAATACCATTGAGCAGCTTTGATCTCTCATAATGACTTTATCTTTCCGTCAAATTTGGGCATCCATGTGCATTGATTCTATATATAGAAAAATCATAAAAGAATTTATATTAAAATAATAAGAACAAAATTATTTATTGCTTGAATAATAACTAACATAATAGTTAAGTAATTAGATACTTATTTTTCAATGCTTTTGTTTTGTAATTTTTACCTAAAAGACTTTAAAAAAGAACTATTTTCTCGATCCAGAACCTTTCTTCTAGAAGAATGCTTTAGAATCACTCATTTTCTTGAAAGACTTTGTAATTATAGTCAAACACTTGTGTGATAGAATAAAACTGTACAAGTAAAAAAATAACATTGAAAACAAATAAATCATAAGGATATTAAAAAACCCTTGACAGTAACATCAAAATTTTTTTTCAAGTCATTTTTACATTTTTCTATTACCTCCCTACCACATTCTCAATTACTAACTTTGTAATAACTACAGAGGAAGGCACAGTATTTGATGATATCATTGGTTTTGTAAATGGGGGAACTATCAGTGTAAAATGTGGTGTAGAAGATAGAGATGGATCAAAAGTGTGTGTAGGAAGCATAATGGGTGGGGGGCTTATATCTATTAAAAGTGATAGTAGAGGTCTCAATGATGGTGATGGTGATAGAAATGAAGATGGTGATTTTGATGTTGAAGTCTGGATATTGTGAACAAGCATGCATTGTATAATAAAACACACCGATAGATTTCAACAAAATATAGAAAGTCTTTGATTGTTTAATATTATAATAAAATTATAACAATTTAATTATCGGCATCACTATCATCCTCCAATGGATCTTCTGATATTTCGTCTGATTCTCATAGAAGTTCGAACTCATCTTTAGATAGAAAATCTTCATCTTCAATTACTATTAGGCCACCATTTAAGTCACATAAATTTTCAAGATCTTCATCTACATGCATAGGCTGAATATTATTTATGTCATCTTTCTGGAATGTCAGTGCAATATCTAAGTCTGTACTTCTTTGTTGATATGTTGGTTCTTCAAAATTTGATTGAGCTTTGATTTTTCAAATCACCCACCAATCGCTCTAATCATGAGATAAACTTAGATATGTACAATAATATACTTGAGCGGCTTGAACTGCCATAATAAATAACTCATATTGATTATATCTACATTTATGGTTAACATCCACTAGTTTATAATTTGAATGAATCTTTGTGCCCACATTTCATCTAGGATCAAACCACTCGCACTTAAATAATACAATCTTATTATTTTCGAGTCCAGGATACTCCAACTCAAAAACTTCATTGAGTTGACCATAATAATCAATCTCATTTAAACTAAAACCTATGCCTTTAATGCAAACACCAATATTCATTTTTATTTTAGAAGAACTATGCCCATCAATGTGAAATTTATATCCATTAACAAAATACCCAGAATAGTTAGTCACGTAACTAAACAATCATTTACTTAGATTCTGAATGAAAATATTTGAATCTCCATTTGAAGTATCTAATGCCTATGACATAAATTAGAAAAATGATATTAAATAAAAGATACTAATATATTAAATAATCCAAAAATTTAAAACTTAATAATTCTCACATAATTTTTGAACCAATTTGCAAATTTACTTTCTAGCATATAATTGACATCATTGCTAGAAATTGCAGGTTGCCTATATTTTAATTCCTCAACATAAATACTGCACAAATATAAAAAGAGAGAGAAAATGTATATCAATTTTTAATAATTCCTATTAAAGATAAAATTAAACTATGATTAAACCTGCAACTATTTTGGGTATATATACTCAATATATGGTGCATCATACTCAGATATAAGTAAAATATAGCTCTAGGTTACTTTGTACTCTTCATTTGTCATACATCTTTTCATTGCTCTCCCAAATACTTTTCAAGGGTGCTTGAAGATAGATAGTTTGTCCATAGAATTATCTTCTACCATCACATGACCTTCATCATTCTGAGGCACATTTCTATTCTTTGTATTGACAGTATCCTCAAAATAATAAGAACAAAATGATGATGATTCTTCTACTAAATATGCATTGCAAATTGAACCTTCAACTTTTGCCTTGTTTCTAACATTCAATTCCAACTTACGAAGATACCTACAACCACAAATGTTAGGTTTCAATTATATTAAATTATAATATTACTTTATGTATGAAATAATAAAACACAACAAATTATATGTATTTACCTCTCAAAAGGATACACCCACCTATATTGCATTGGCCATGCTATCCTTGCTTCACATGCCAATTGGACCAGCAAATGCTCTATTTAGTCAAAAAAACCTCAGTGGGAATATCTATTCAAGCTTACAAATAATAAGTGGAATGTCATTCCCTAGCCTCACCATGTCATCTATTTTGATTGTGGCTGTAGTTAGCTTTTTGAAAAATAAACTAAGTTCTGTAAGGACCTTCCAAATACTTAGGGGAAGTAATTCATGTAAAGCAATTAGTATTAATCTTTGCATAAATACATGACAATCATGACATTTTATTCCAAATAACTTAAGATTTTTCATATCCACGCATCTACCTATATTTGACACATATCCATCAAGAAATTTTGAATTTTTAACTCATTCACACAATATCTGTCTTGCCTTCTTATCAAGTGTGTGGCAAGCTTTATGGAATATACTTGTTGTCTCATTCAGTTTCAATTCAGGACACCAATAGGTAATCATTCAGCTCTTGTCTTGATTTTAAAGTATCTTTTGTTTTATCGTATACATTAAGGATGATAGTATTTAAAACATTGTCAAACATATTTTTTTCATTATGCATTACATCTATGTTATGATGAATTAAATTGGACTTCCAATAGGGTAAGTCCCAAAATATACTACGTTTCCTCCAGCCAAATATTTTGCTTATTGGTCCATTACTCCTAATAGTATCCTTTTCAGTTATATTCTTCAAACCCAAAGTCTGAATCTCTATCATAATATCATCTCCTAAATGAACTGCTGGTGCAACTATCATCACAATTTTATTTTTTCGAAATGCAGTTTTATTTCTTTGAAATGGATGATTCGTAGGTAGAAACTTACGATAGTTATCAAACCATGACTATTTACCGCTAAATTTGATGGTAAATGCATCCGAATTTGTCATGCGATACATGCATACGAATCATCCTATAATACTCCTGCTAGATAACATTGAATATGCGGGAATATAACTTATCATCCACATAAGGCCCACCCGCATAATAAAATTTTTCTTTTTTGAGATATCATATGTATTCATGCCAACATCCCACAAATGATTAAACAGTGCAATAAGAGGCTATGAGAAAACATTGAGCATGTCTTTTGAATTTTTTGTTCCTAGAACTAATATTGACAAAAAACATATATTTCTCTTTCATACACAACCATTGAGGCAAGTTATAAGGTGTCAATATCACTTTCCATGTTGAATACTATTGTCGAAATTTCCCAAATTGCTGAAATCCATCTGTGCAGAGACCCAATCTCACATTTCAACACTAGCTGCAAAATGTTGATGTATATAATTAAAATGCTTCCAAGCAAGTGAATTTAATGGATGATGCATTACCCATTCTTCAATCTCATGCTCAGAAGTCACCTCATATCATGTTCTATAGTATTCGATGCATATAGTCTTTGTAATCGAGGAATTAA
Source organism: Sapria himalayana (assembly GCA_029783825.1). Classification (NCBI taxonomy): domain Eukaryota; kingdom Viridiplantae; phylum Streptophyta; class Magnoliopsida; order Malpighiales; family Rafflesiaceae; genus Sapria; species Sapria himalayana. The sequence goes on from JAREIK010000075.1 coordinate 8,812, forward strand.
TGGAAAATAATAAATCTTCTTAAATGCAACTTTCAATTTTTGTCACGTATCTACAGCACAAGGTACCTTCTTTAATCAAGGATGATCACGAAACTTACAACTAATTAAATCACTATCATCATCCCAATATAACATATATCCATTGAACCAACAATCAATTTTTTTCACTGGTAGACCCCTTCCTTGTAGTAACTTCTTAGTGTTGAAAAAGTTGTTAGTAATCAAATTATTATTTGGAATAATCTTTTTCATCAGTTTTGTCACCTGATCAAATAACTTCTTAGACATATGATTTTTGGACTTAATGCTCATAAGTTGAGCCACGAGTGATAATTGCGAATGTATTTTACAACTAGGTCACAACTCTTTATCTGCTTTAAGCATTTCATAAAAATTATGAGATTCAGGATTAGGTGGTTCATTCATGTAATCCATATTGAATTTAACACCAGTAGCATCCGTGATCATTCTATGGATATGTTTGATGAATCTTCACTACAAGCAAATGATTCAATACCCTTATTTTGGTCAATGTTCAGAGCCATTATACTTTTCTCATGATAAATCCAAACAAAATAATTTGACACAAAGCCATATTTTGTCAAATGGTATCTTATAAAATTTGCATCATGAAAAGGTATATTCTTACACTTGCAATGATTAAATTGATACTTAATTTTTTATCCATCCATCCATCTCGATTGACTACATGTAAATTTTATGAAAGTTTCAAGCCTACTGCAAAAATCTTTATTCAAAATTTCATTCATAAACCATTTGTATATCCAATGATGAACTGAACTCATTTTTCCCTGTTTTATTTACAAAAAAATAATGCTCAATCATTAATTTTATTTAAACATTCTATTACTTCAAAATATACTAATAATTAAATAAATTTACTTACTAATGAATATTTAAAAATTAAATATCATGAATATTGAGGCAATGCATTAGCAGAATCTACATGAATATATAAAGCAATTTTTAGCATGATAAAGATTAATAGATATCATAGTAATACTAGATAAAGGGAGCAAAATATGATAATGCACAAGAAAGGATAGCAAAAAAGATTGACATTTAAAGTTTGAAGGGGGAGAGAGAGCGAGAGAGAGAAGGTGGGGAGAGAGAGGGGCAGAGAAATGGAGAGATGGGGAGAGAGAGAGAGGGATAGAAAGGGGAGAGGGGGAGAGAGAGAAAGGAGAGAGGGGGAGAGATAGAAATGGAAAAAGGGAGAGAGAGGGAGAGAGAGGGAGAGGGAGGGAGAGAGAGGGGAAGAGAAAGGGAGAGAAAGGGAGAGAGAGAGAGAGAGAGAACAAGCAATAAAGAAGAGTGAGAAACAAAATAAAAAGAGAGAGTGTGTGTGACATAGGAATAAAAAGTGGACGAGAGTGACATAGAAAGAATTAGAGAGGGAGAGAGAGACCCATAGAGAATGCATTGTTAGAATGAGGAATTACATAAAAGAAAAAAAAAATTCTGTAAAATCATATTAAATATTACATCTTTTGTCATACATAAGTTCATATATGAGCCTGAGGCCCTAGGGATAAAATTAGTTAATAGTATTACCCTTATTTGTATTATACCACATATGAGCCTTACCAACAGACACACTCATGCAATGTGCTTACATATTGTTGATATTCTATTTTTTGTCATTTAATTTCAAGTTAGTGCAAAAAATTAGTATTATCCAATATATTATTATATGTTAGTATACATATAGTAAATGTAGTTATAAATAGTTACATAAAGTTAAGCATATAGTTATATATAGATATATGCATACATGTAGTTATAAGTAGATATACATAAATATATACAAAATTATAAATAATTATGTAGATTTACATATTTGTATACATATATGTATACATAATTAAAAATAAATTTATATTTATTTATATAATGTTTTTTATAGTTATACTAATATTTATATATAGTTATACATATATAGTTAAACATTATGTTGTATGTTTTTATACATATAATTATAAATATAGTTACATGTGGTTATACATATAGCTACATGTATAGTTAAACTTATATTTATACATGTATGTATAATTATTTTATCATATAATTTCATATATTTATACATATAGTTATGTATAGTTATGGATATACTAAAATACATTTTTTATACTAATATATAAAAATGTATATTAAATATATTCTGTTAATTATATATTTAAATCTAGTTATGTATACAGTTTTTATAGTTATACATATAGTAAGATAGAATTATTTATAGTTATATGTTATTATACATATAATATATATAGTTATAAAAAATTATATATCATTAAACATTTAGTCACACACACACACACACACACACACACACACATATATATATATATATATTCATACGAGTAGTTATATTTAGTTATACAAAAATATATACAAGTTATAAACAAATAAAAAGATTTACATATATGTATACATACATACATACATATATATATATATAGTTAAAAATATAGTTATATTTAATTATATAATGTTTTATTTAGGTTTACAAATATTTATATATAGATATACACATAATTAAACATAATATTGTATGTTGTTATACATGTATTTATAAATATAGTTACAATTGCTTATACATATATTACACGTATAGTTAAACTTATATTTATTCATCTAGGTATATATATTTATTCATATACTTTTATATATTTATACATATAGTTATGTATAGGTATAGATATAGTAAAATACATTTTTATATACTAATATATACAAATGTATATTAAATATAAGTTGTAAATTATATATTTAAATATAGTTATTTATAAAGCATTTATAGTTATACATATAATAAGATACAATTATTTATAGGTATATGTTATTATAAATATAGTATATATAGCTATAAATATTTTTATAAAGTTAAACATATAGTTATATCTAAATATATTTAAACAAATAGTTATACATAAATATATAGAGTTATAAATAAATATATATATTTACATATATGTATACATAGTTACAAATATAGTTATATTTGATTTTATAGAGTGTCATATAGTTATACAAATATTTATATATAGTTTTATAAATATTTATATATAATTATACACATATAGTTAAACATAATGTTGTATGTTATTATACATGTAATTATAAATATAATTACAAGTGGTTATACATATAGTTACACATATAGTTATACTTATATTTATACATGTAAATATATATATATATATTTTATAATTTTATATGTGTATACATATAGATATCTATAGGTATTTATATGGTAAAATACATTTTTATATACTAATATATAAAAATGTATATTAAATATATGTTGTTAATTATATTTTTAAATATAGTTATGTATAATATTTTATAGTTATATATTTAGTCAAAGACAATTATTTATAGTTATATGTTCTTATACCTTTGGGATCCAAAGGCAAAAAGATACAAAACAGAAAACAAACAAGTTTGGCTTACAACAGATCAGAACAAAGTAAATGCAGTCTTATATTTCATGCATACAATATATAAATATAAATACAATTTTAATTTCCTAGAAATAGATGATGTCATCCACATAACAGAACAAAACTCAAGAAAAATAGGCAAAGATTAGTTCTACATCCAGATATGTCAACAAAGTTTGTCTCATCCTGCTATAATTGTTTATGACTTGCTGGCAATGTAATTGGAAGGAAAATCAAGACCCTCATAGAGGCCCTCACCAGAGGTAGCACATGTGCTTTGATTGTGCCAATGGCATTGGTGAAGAGAGTGAAGTCCTAATTTGTCTGTAATTTTAGCTGCTTTCATCACATTGGGAAGATCTTGCTTATTGGCAAACAACAGCAAAACTGCATCTCAAAGCTTTTCTTCATTTAGCATCCTATGCAACTCATCTCTGGCTTAACAACATGATCTCTATCATTTCTTTCCACCATAAATATGAGACCTTGGGTATTTTGGAAGTAATCCCTCCAGAAAGGGTGATTCTTGTCTTGACCCCCAACATCCCACACAGTGAAATTGATAATTTTGTATTCAATAGTCTCTATATTGAAGACAAAAGTAGGAATTGTGGTGACAATTTCACCAATCTTTAACTATTACAGAATTATTGTCTTACCGCCAGTATCAAGACCTAGCATCAAAATCCTCATCTCCTTGTTGACAATCAGCATGCTGAACAACTTTGTGAACGTAAACCTCATTTCTTCCACTAAATCTTAATCCCTTTGTTGTATGGAAGTAAATAGATCTGATGAGATAAAGAAACGTAATCAATAGACCGCATGAGATGGTCACCAGAGAGGGAGATCAACCTCTATATGTTCTTATACCTATAATATATAAAATTAAAAATAGAGTTATATATAGTTAAACATATAATTATATATAGATATATTCATACAAGTAGTTATGAGTAGTTATACATAAATATATACAAAGTTATAAATAAATATATATATTTAATTATATGAATACATATATGTATACATAGATACAAATATAGCTATATATAATTATATAAAGTTTTAGATAGTTATACAAATATATATATATATATATAGTTATACACATTATTATAAATATGTATGTAGTTAAAGATATAGTTATATATAACATTTTTAAAGTTATACATTTAGTAAAATACAATTATATATAGTTATATATTATTATACATATGATATATTTTGTAAAAAATATAATTACATAGAATTACTCATATAGTTATAAAATATTATATAATATTAAAAAATAGTTATATATAGATATTAATATAGTTATAAAAATAGTTTACATAGTTATAAATATAGTTAAATAAAAATTATGAAGAGTTTTATATAGTTATACAAATATTTATAAATAGTTATCATATACTATGATAACAACACACACTTAAATGCCCAATTAAATTACTCCACTATAGAGAAAGAACTTGTATCAACAATCTTTTCTTTTAGCAAATTAATATCATATTTAGTGGGAACCAAAGTCATAGTATATACTAAATATTCTATAATCAAATATCTCATAGGAAATAAAGATGTCGAGCCTAGATTAATTTGATGGATTTTACTATTACAATAGTTTGAACTAGAGATATTAGATAAGAAATGTATAATCAAAATTGAAAGTAGCTTATCAAGACTAGAAAACGAAGATAGAAGGGTTATTGAAGAAGATATTAGATAGAATTTTATATTTGAACAAATTATAGTATTGAATGAAAATGTAACTCCATGATATGTAGTATTGAATAAACCTTATCATTGCAAGTAGTACTCTGATCAAATTTTGAGGCAAAGTATTATATTTGGGAGATTAGTAGTATCTTGCAATAATGTCACTTTTTGCTCTTGCTCTCACGAATTTGTGGAACATGTTAATATTTATGTACTCAAGTATTTTTTTTCTCAAAATTAATGTTGATATTTACATATATATGCATAAATATATATGTTCATATACACTGTCCTACACACACACACACATTTATACATCCATATACATTACTATACATTATATATCAGCAATACACTTTTTTGTACTTTTCTATATATTCACACATGTATCTACATTTTCAAAGTAGTGTGTATATACTTGTATGCAATCATATACTATTGTACCCCCACACAAACACACACATATACATATATACACAATGCATTTTTAAAGTTACACATAAAACTATTATATGTGTGTGTGTGTGTGTGTGTGTAAATGTATTTAAAATTTTTTGATTTTGAAAATTTAATTAAAATAAAATTTTATATATTGTACACAATTTATAAAATATTGTAAATTCTTTATATTTAAAATAAATATTTGTGTGTGTGTGTGTGTGTGTGTGCCTGTGTGTGTGTATGCATGTGTGTGTGTGTGTGTGTGTGTGTGAAGCATATTAATGCGTAAAATGAAATTATGAATTAAATATATGAGCTTCTATTTTATTCAAATAGTTGCTTTTTTAATATTTATATTAAAATAACTATCATTATACTCATATAAATAAATGAAGTTGGCATATTTGTAAATTATTTTGTTTTTACAATTATGTTAAGAATGAAAATATAGTTCATAAATATATAATATTGATTTTGATTATCTATATAATTTTTTTTATTAAAATATTAATGTCTATGATAAATTTCTACCTAGTATTTATTGTTATTAATAAATTATTAGAAACTTTAAAATTCAAACAAATATAATATAGTGCATATAAATACATGCCTTTAATATTTTGTAAAAAATCAATTATTTCTATAATTATGTTCAAACAAAATAGATTACCATATAACTACATGAGTAAATTTTTCTATAAGTAATTATTATCTTTATTTTCTTCAAAATATATAAATGACCATATAAATATATGAATTTGTTTTTTATAATAATTATTTTTAAATTTTTTTTTCAAATTTAATACATTACAAATGTTTTTTTTGTAATTAATCGATACATTTCAAACATTGTTTATTTATAATAAATATAACATATAGCATATTATGAGGTGCAATTTTTATTTTGTAATTAAATTTTAATTTTAAATATTTATCTTTGTAAATTGACATTGCATCACATATATATTTTTAAATTTTTTTATAATATTTATTACACAAACATATTGTTATTTGTTTTGAAATTTATAAACATGAATTTTAACAAATGAATATTTTATTAGAAATCAATTTTAGTTAAATGATATTAAGTGAAACAAAAATATAACCCCTAAACATATTAAATCATAATGATTTATACAAACATTTAAAAATACAATAAAAATACATTTAAGGTTGAAAAAATTAAATTTATGTTTTTAAAATATATTGGAAAATAATAAAGATTTATACAATATCCAAAAAAACATGTATGAATGAGATGAATGATATGAATGGATATTAAGTTTCTGAAGCATCTACTTATACATATTGTAGATGTAGTTATATATAGTTTTTCATGTAATTATATATATTTAGACATATGGCTATGTATAGGTATTGATGTAAATAAATACAATTATATATAGTAATATGTTGATATACATATTGTTAAATATATTTATATTTAGTTATTTATATATATATATATATATATATGTGTGTGTGTGTGTGTGCGTGTGTGTATCTGTATTAAATTTATGTTGTTATATTTATATATAGTTATGTTTATGTATACTATTTTTATAGTTATAGATATAGTAAATACACTTATATAATAAATTAGAATTATAACACACATGCATATTGATGTATAGTTATGTTTAAATACACTTAAAACAAAATTCATATGCGTGTAGCAAGGTACACATTTAAAACAAACACCTTTCAATTTTTTTTTATAAAATTAATTAAACAATAAATATATAAACAATTTAAAAATTATATGTTTAGCCTTATAAAAAAATATCAAAAGGCTACAAAATTTACAAACATCATATAATAAGACATACATGAAAAGATGGGTGTCTTTAGCCACTCTCCTAAGAGTTATAAAATATCTTAATATTAAAAAATATATAATATATATATATTATATGGTTATAAATTTTTAATAATTCATATTAATTTTTATGAAGATAATACGAAATAATTTTAAAGGCATAAAATTTCATATTATTTGATATCATTAATACTTTTTAAAATTCAAAAAATTACTTAAAGTGAGAATAAAATTTAAAAAAAAAAGTTATATTTATTATTTTAATAAAGATTGAATGTTAAAAGCTAATAGTAAAAATATTACTAAATTGTTTAATTCTTATAAATTTTAGTAGAGGAAGACATCTATTTTTTTATTTTTAAATAGCAATTTATTTTCTTATAAATTTAATCAAAAACAAGTTTAATTTTTATTATATTTCAAGATTTTTAAATTTTATATTAAATATATTTTTAAAAGTTTCTTATAATCATAAATTTTTTTATAATTATAATAATATTAATATTTACTAGTTTATTCGTCAATTTAGATATTTTTGAAAATAATTTCTATATAATCATACAATAAATTATTTTATATTTATATTAAAAGAAATTTTATAGTATGTTAATTTAATTTTTAAAATATCATAAAAATTATTATACTTATTGAATTAATTATTTAATGTTACTTTAATACAACATTTTAAGTTTTTTAATTAAAAATTTTAGAAAAATATTTTGTATAATTTTTTTAAAAATTTATACATCATAAAAATAGATATTTTAGTCCTTATTAATATAATTTTTTTAATTTTTATATATTTTAAATTATTTATTTATAATATCCATTTTTTAAATTTTACAAGAAGAATATATCTTTCAAGGATCGCTCATCTATAGACCAGTAACATACATTAAATAAACAAAATTAAATAAAATATTAAAACTAAAAATAAATTGAAAAAAATTAAATAATTAAAGATTGACTAGAGAAATTCTATCGCTAAATCCATCACTATGTTACAGATATAATTAGCTAGGAAAATTTCATCGCTAAATCTGTAGTGATATTCTAGTTATAATTAACTGTAAAATTATATCGCTAAATCCGTCGCTATATTTCGGATGTAATTAGTTTGGGAAATTCCGTTGCTAAAATCTGTCGCTATAATACGGATGTAATTAGCTATAGAAATTCGATTGCTAAATCTATTTCTATATTCTAGATTTTATTAGCTAGGGAAATTGTGTCGATAAATCTGTCGCTATAATTGGGATTTTATTATCTAGGGAAATTCCATCGCTAACAATATTGCAATATTCAATGTTATTTTAGCTAGGGAAATCCATCGCTAAATTCGTCGCTATATTTAATATTTTATTAGCTAGGAAAATTCCATCTCTAAACCCATTGCTATATTCTATATTTTATAAGCTAGGGAAATTTCGTTGCTACATTCGTAGCTAAAATACTGACTTTTATTGAGCTAAATTTATGAAAATATTTCGTCACTAATTTGTTGCAAATTTTTATTTCATTGAAAAATCATAAATCTCTTGCTATTCCCTAGCTAATCCCTCACAATTTAGCAAGGGATTGATCCCTAGCTAAATGAATATTTTCTTGTAGCGTATAAATAAATAGAGAACTAAACGGATAGATAGACAAAAAGATAGATAGATATATATATATATATATATGTGTGTGTGTGTGTGTGTGTGTGTGTGTGTAGACTAATTGATAGAAAAATAGATATACCGATTGATATACTAATAGATTACAGAAAGATAAACAAATAGAACGATAGATAGATAGAAAAATAGATATATGGATAGCTAGACACATAGATAGACAGATAGATAGACAAATAGATAGACAGATAGAAAAACATAAATAATGATAGATATATTGTTAGAGAGATGGTAAATAGATATAAATATTGATAGGTAGACAGACAGATAGAAAAACAAAAAGATAGATAGATAGCCATAAAGATATATAGAAAGATAAAAGTAAGATAAATAGATATGTATATAAAATGACAGATAGATTGACAAATAGGTAGACGGATGATAAATGAATTGATAGAAAGATTTATTTACAAATTAATAGATAGATTAATAGACAAAATTATAGTCTGATTGATTGATTGATTGACAGAAACACAGATAGATAGATATATAGACAAATAGATCAATAAATCAATATATTATTTGATAGATTGATTAGCAAAAATAGATAGACTAATACTTAGACAAACAAATAGATAGATATTTAGAGAAATAGATCGAAAAATTGATAGATAGATAGAAAGATATATAGATAGACAAATATATAGATATATAGATAGATATATAGATAGATACATAGAAAAAAAATATACATGTGGATAAATTCATAAATAGATAGATATACAGATAGATAGACAGATAGATATACAGATAGATAGACAAATAAATAGATAGATAATTAGATAGATAGACGGATAAACAAATATATAGACAAATAGATAGATAGATAGACAAAAAGATTGATAGATTGACAGATAGACAAACAGATGGATAGAAAAGACTCATAAATAGATAGAAAGACAGATAAACATATAAATAGACAGACAAAGAGATATATAGATAGATAGACAAATAGATAGATAGATTGATTGATTGACAGAGAAATAGAAAGTTAGATATATAGATAGAAAGAAACACAGATGCATAGACAGATTAATAGAAAGATTGATAGAAAGATTGATAGAGAGATAGATATATAGAGAGATAGAAAGATAGATTGATAAAAAGATAGATAGTTAGAATGATAGATAGATATATAGAAATACATATAGATAGACAGATAGATAGATAGATAGATAGACAGATAGATAAATTTATAGATAGACATATAGATAGACAGACAGATAGATAGATAGATAGATAGACAAATAGAGAGATAAAAATAATTAAAAATAGAAATATAGAAAAGATAGATAGATAGATAGACAGATTGATAGACAAATAGAAAAATATATAGAGAGTCAGATAGATACACAGATAGATAGACATATTGATTGATTGATAAATATATAAATATATAGATAGATAAATAGATAGACAATTTAAGAGATAGATAGATACATAGACAGATAGAAAGAGAGATAGATAGATAGATTGATATATAGATAGCAAGATAAATAGATAGATAAATAAAACAATGCAACATAGATATACAGAAAGATAGACATATAGAAAAATAAATAAATAGATAGATAGACAGATAGTCAAAAACATAGTGGGAGATATAGTTTGGCAAATAGCTAGACAGATTGATTAATAGAAATATAGACAAATAGATAGAAAGAAATAAATATAGATAGATAGATAGATAGATAGATAGGCAAATTGATAGAAAGATAGATAGACAATTTGATAGATAGATTGATAAACAAACTAAAAAATAAATTGAGAGACCGAATGATAAATAGATTGATAGGCACATTGATAAACAGATTGATAGACAAATATATAGACAATTAGATATATAGGTAGATAGACAAATATATATATATAGATAGATAGATAGACAATTATAAAATAATATCGATAGGCACATAGAAATACAAATAGAGAGATATATAGATACACATATAGATAGGTAGATTTACAAATAGATTGATAGATAGACAGATAGATAGTTTGATAAATAGATAGACAGAAAGATAGATAGACAAATAGATAGATAGAAAGACAAATAGATAGACACATAGATTGATAGAAATATCGATAGATAGATAAAAAAATAATGATAAAAAGATAAACAGAAAGAAAGAAAGATAGATAGATAGATAGATAGACAAAAAGATAAAGAGAGAGGTTGATAGATAGATAGCTATATAGATAGATTAATAGAAAGATAGACAGCCATATTGTAAGAAAGATATGCAAATAGATAGATAGATAGATAGATAAATAGGAAGATAAATATATAGATTAATAGACAACTAGATATAAAAATAGATAGACATTTACATAGACAAAAAGATTAATAGATAGATAGATAGATGGATAGACATATTGATAGATAGATAGATAAAAAATAAGATATACAGAAAGATAAATATATACACAGATAGATAGAAATATTTTTAGATAATTGCATAGATAGATAGATAGACATATAGATATATAGATAATTAGATAGATAGATAGTTAGGCAGATAAATAGATAGATATAAAGAAACTTTGATAGATGGATAGATTGATTGATAGAAAGATAACTATAAAGATAAATAGACACATAGATAAATAAAAAGTTAGTAGATAGTTAAGATAAATAGATAGATAAATTGAAAATAGATAGACAGAATTAGAGATTGGTAGATAGATAATTAGATAGACAGATAGAAAGTCATATATATAGACAGATAGATAGATAGATAATTAGATAGAAAGATAGATAGAAAGATTATTAGATAGATGCATAGACAGATAGATAGATAGACCGATAGAGAGTCAGATAGATAGACAGATATAATTATATATATAGACAGATAGACAGACAGATAGGTAGATAAATAGATAAAAATATAAATAGACATATAGACAAACTGAAAGATAAAAATATAGATAGACAGATAGATAGTTAGATAGCTAGACATATGGATAGACAGATAGATAGATAGAAAGATGGACAAAAACATAGATAAATAAATTGATTGATTGATATAGAAGTATATAGATAGATTGATAGACAGATAGATATAGAGATAGATAGTTAGAAAGATAGACAAATAGATAAATAGATAGATAGACAGAATGGATGATAGATAGAGAGATAGATAGATAGATAGATAGACAAATAGATAGGCAGATAGATAAATAGACATATAATTAGATAGATAGATAGAGAGCAAGATTAATAGATAATGAGATAGAAATTTAGACTGCTAGACATATAGTCAAACAAAAAAACTATTAGCTAGATAAACATATAGATAGATAGACAAACAGACAGAAAGATAGATAGACTGATAGTAAAATAGAAAGAATGATAGATAGATAAATAAATAGACAGAATGATAGACAGATAGATAAATAGATAGACTGATTGATTGATTGATTGTTAGAAAGAATATAAACATATTAAAAGATAAATTGATAAAAAAAATTGATAGACAAATTGATAAATAGATTAATAGATAGATAGATAGAAAGATAGATAAATTGATAGATAGATAAAAAGTTAAATTGATAGATTATTAGATAGATAAAGTGATAAACAGAAAGATAGATAGATAGAAAGATAAATATATAGAAAATTAGATAGACATATAGATAGATAGATTTAGAAAAAGATGGATAGATAGAAATATAGACACATAGACAAAAATAAATACATATAGATTGATAGATAAATATATAGGTAGACACATCTATATAAGATAGATCGATATATATACAGACATATAAATAGACATATAGATATATAGAGAGATAGATCGTTAGACATCTATTTTTATATCTGCCCTTCTATCTATCTATTTATCTTTCTGTCTGTGTCTCTATTTATCTGTGTCTATCTATCTAACTATCTATCTTTCTATATTTTAATCTATCTATGTAAATATCTGTATATCTACCTAGTTATCTTTCTTTCTATCTATCTATCTCTCTGTCTATCTATCTGTCTAACTATCAGTCTTACTATCTGTCTAGCTATCTATCTATCTTTATTTTTTTCTGACTATCTATCTATTTATCTATCTATATGTCTATATGTCTATATGTCTATCTATCTATTTTTTTATCTATATATCTATCTATCCATTAATCTATCTATCTATTTGTATATTTATCTATCTATCTATATATATATGTGTCTATCTTTCTATCTATCTATGTGTCTATATATCTATTTATATATTAATCAATCTAATTGTCTATCTATTTATATATCTAACTTTTATCAACTATCTATCTAAATGTCTATCTATCTATCTATCTATCTAAATGTCTATCTATCTATTTCTTAATCTTTCTATCTTTATATATATCTGTATATTTATTTATCTATCAATCTTTTTATCTATATGTGTATCTATCTATCTATCTATCTACTTGTCTATCTATTTCGCTATCAATCAATCTATCTGATTATTATCTGTCTATATTTCTGTCTATTTATATGTCTATCTATCTTTCTATCTATCTGTTTAGCTATCTATCAATCTATTTATCTATCTATTTATAAGTATAACACTCTATCTATCTATGTATCTATCTGTCTATCTAATTGTCTATCTATATGTCTTATCTATTTGCCTATCTATTTGTCTTTCTATATGTCGATCTATCTATCTATTAATCTATCTAAATGTCTATCTATATAATTATATGTCTATCTATATGGCTATAAATCTTTAATTCTATCTGTTTATCTATCTATCTATTAATCTATCTATCTGTCTATCTATCTCTTTATCTAAATGGCTATCTATATTTCTATCTATCTATTTATCAAACTATATGTTTATATATCTATTTATCTATATCTATCTCTATGTGTATCTATCTTTCTATCTTTTTATTTATCTATCTCTCTAGCTATTTATCTATCTATATATCTAATAATTTTTCAATCTATATGACATTCTACTAGTCTATCTTTCTATCTATCTATCTGTCTAGCTATCTGTATATATATATATGTATATATCTTTCTATCTACTTTCCAATAATTATGTCTATCTATCTGTCTATCTATTTGTATATCTATCTTTATATATAATTATTTATCTATCTATTTATATATCTATATATCTATCAATCTATATATATGTATATCTATTTGTTTATCTATCTATCTATCTATATGTTTATATATTTTCCTATCTATCTATCTATTTACATGTCGATCTATCTGTCAATTTATCTCTCTATTTATCTTTCTAACTACCTATCTATCTATCGATATGTCTGTTTATCTTTCTATCGATCTATATGGCTATATATATATATATATATATCTATCAATCATTCCATCAATCAATCTATCAATCTATCTATTTATTTATCTATCTATCTCTTTATTTATCTATCTATCTATATATCTATTTATTTATTTTTTTGTCTATATATCTATTTGTATCTCTATTTTTTGTTTATCTATCTAGGTAACTATCTATTTGTTTGTCTATCTATTTATCTATCTATGTATCTATCTATCTATATATCTATCTATCTATCACTTTTTCTATATCTTTATCTATATGGAATCTAACTTCTATTTATCTTTCTAATTATCTATCCTACTATCTATTTGTCTATCTATATATCTATCTATCTTTCAGAGTATCTATATTTATATCAATCTATATATCAAACAATCAATCTATCTATCTTTAGATCTATCTGTCTATATTTCTATCTATCTATCTATCAGTGTGTCTTTCTATGTGTTTCAATATCTGGCTATTTGTATATTTATCTATTTGTCTTTCTATTTGTCTGTCGAATTGTTTATTTATCTATCAATATATCTATATATCTATCTTTCTATATATTTATCTACCTTTCTATTTATATATCTATCTATATGTATATCTAAATATCTATCTATCTATATATCTATCTGTCTATCTATATATTTATTTATCTTCATTCCATTTGCCAATCTATTTGTCTATCTATTTGTCTATCTATCTTTCTATCTTTTAATCTTTCTCTGGCTATCTTTTTATCTTTCTATATGTCTTTCTACCTATCTATCTTTCTGTCTATGTATCTATATATCTATCTGTCTCTATATCAATCTATCTAACACTCTATCTAGCTATCTATTTATATATCTATCAATCTTACCATCTTTCTATCTGTTTTTTTATCTATTTGTCTACTTGTCTCTCTATCTATCTATCTATCTATCATTTTATCTATCTATCTATTTTTCAATTTTTGTTTCTATCTAGTTGTGTATCTATTTATATGTCTATATCTATATATGTCATTTTATCTATCTATTCATTTATCTATTCATCTTTCTATCTTTTTTCAATATTTTGTCTAAGTATGTTTATGTATATATATCTATCTAAGTACATAAATTTAGAACTATCTATATTTCTATCTATTTATGTTTCTATCTAACTATCTAAATATCCATTTATTTATCTATCTATCTATATATATGTATATCTATCTATCTATCTACCTGTCGATCTATCTATTTATTTATCTGTCTATCTATTTGTATATCTATCTATCTATTTGTATATCTATTTTCTATCTATTTATCTATCAATCTGAATATCAATTTTTCTATCTCTATGTGTATCGATCAGTCAGTCTATCTATCCATCTATGTATCTATTTTCTATCTATCTATCTAGCTATATATATGTCTAATAATCTATTTATCTCTTTGTCTATCTATCTGTATATGTTTATACCTATCTATCTATCTATCTTCAAATCAATTTGTTTATCTATATATGTATCAATATATGTATCAATTTGTCTATAAATATGTTATTAATCTTTATATTGATCTATCTATCAATCTTTCTATCAATCATTCTATCAATCTTTTTATCAATCTATCTATCATTCTATCTTTTAATCTATCTATTTAATCTATCTATCATTCTATCTAATAAACTATTTATCTATCTGATAAGCTCTATTTCTATCTATATATCTAACTATTTAACTATATATATATATATATATATATATATATATATTTAACTATTTATCTATATATCAATCTCTCTATCAATCTGTCTATCTATTGGTATATAAATGTTTCTATCTATCTATCAATATATCTATTTGTCTATTTATCTATCTATCTACCTATCTATCTATATATCTACTTATCTATCTATTAATCTATGTAACTATCTATCCTTCTAATTATTTATCTATCTAACTATCTTTCTAACTTTTTATCTATCTATTTGTCTATTTGTCTATCTATTTATATATCTAATTATCTAATTGTCTATCTATTTTTTTGTCAATTTTTGTATTCATCTATTTATCTATCAATCTATATATCTATATCTATATCTATCTATTTAACTATCTAATTATTTATCTATTTATCTATATTTTTTCTATATATCAATATTTTTATCTAAATGTGTTTATGTCTATTTATATATTTAAGTAACTTGTTAATTATATATATTTCTATATATTTAAGTATCTAACTATCCAACTATCTTTCCATCTATTAGTCTATTAATCAATCTATCTATATGTCTATATACATATATTTTTATAATTCTATCAATCTATTTGTCTATCTATCTAACTCTCTATCTGGCTTTCTATCTGTCTATCTATCTCTTTATTTATTTATCCATCAATCCATCCATCTACCTGTATATATATATATATATCCCTCTCTCTCTCTATCAAAATATCTTTCCATCTATCTGTCTTTCTATTTATCTATTTATCTATCTATCTGTATATGTTTCTAATTGTCTACCTATCTATCTTTGTATCTATCTATATATCTATTTGTCTATCTATCACTATGTCAATATATAAGTCAATCTATCTATTTTTTCACTATCTCTATATTCATCTATAAGACTATTAGTGTATCTATCAATTTTTTATCTATCTATATGTTTATATGTCTTTATATTTATCTCTCAATCAATCAATCAATCAATCATTAAATTTGTCTATCTATCTCTATGTCTATATCACTCTCTCTCTATCTTTTAGTATATAAGTCTATTAGTCTATGTGTCTATCTAGCTATATGTCTATCTATCGATCAATCTATCTACATGTCTAAATGTTTATCTATCTTTCTATCTACTTGTTTATTTATCTATCTATGTACTAGTCAATTTGTGTATATGTCTATCAATTTATTTGTTTATCAATAAATCTATGTATCTGTCTGACTATTTATCTTTCTATCTATCTATATATATGTTTATCTTTATATCTATCTATATATCTATCATTATATGTATCTGTTTATATTTCTATCTGTCTATCTATATATTTGTATATCTGTATATCTATCTATATAACTATCTCTGTATATTGTTGTGTTTATGTCTATGTCAATATATCTATTTGTCTATCTTTGTATTTATTGTTTGTCTATCAATCTATATATATATATATATATATATCTATAAATCTGCCAATCTATTTATATGTATATTTATCAATTTGGCAATCTATCAATTAGACTACCTGTCTATATATTTATTTGTGTATTTGTTGATTTCTCTTTCTTTCTATCTATCTATTTATATTTCTATGTATCTATCTATCTAATTATATTTTTATCTATCTATTTATCCATCTATCTTTCTATCTACCCATCTATCTATCGATTTGGCTATCTGTCATTCTGTCTATTTGTTTATCTATCTATTGATCTATTTGTCGATTTATCTTTTTGTCTATTTGTGTATATATCTATCTTCTTATTTGTTTATTTGTCAATCTATTTATCTACTTTTCTATATATTTATTTATCCGTATATCTATCTATATGTCTTTCTATCATGAAGAACATGGGCTCGACACGATTTAGCCATACCCGAGCTCAGCATGGCATACTAAAGTGCCATGCCCGGGCCCATCATGACGTGCCCTGACCCATCATTTTGTGCCAGGCACATGGGCATGGCATGCTTGACCATGCGTCGAATGTGGACAATTCTAGCCGACACCCGACAAGCATTGCCCGCCGAGACCTAAAAGGGCAAAGATGCACTGTGGCATGGCGGTGTGGCACTAAAACCCTAATTTTTTAAAAAAATTAATGTTTGTTCAACCCAAACTGAGCCAAACCCGATAGTTTTCATGGCATTGGATAGTTCCAGGCTGACACTATCTATCTATCTATATATCTATCTATCTATATGTCTGATAGTCTATCTATCTATATATCTTTTGATCTATTTATCTATTTATCTATCTATATATCTATTTGTCTTTCTGTCTAATTGTTTATATATTTATATGTATATCAATATATTTATATATCTGTCAATCTATAATTTTTCATTTGGTATATTTATCTATATATTTTTTATTTATCTCTCTAATTATTTATGTATCTATCAATCCTTCTATCTATCTATCTGTCTGTCTATCTATCTATTTATCTATCTATATATCTATCTATTTATCTATCTATATATCTATCTATTTATCTATCTATATATCTATTTATTTATCTACCTATATGTTTATCTATCTAATTGTATTTTTGCCTATCAGTCTATTAGTCAATCTGTCTATCTATCTATCTACCCATAAATATATCTATCTACTTATCTATATATTTGTCTTTTTATCAATTTATCAATATATCTATCTATCTATATATCTATCTATTTATATATCTGTTTATCTGTCTATTAGTATATCTTTTAATCTATCTATCTATTTAACTATCTTTTTTATCTATCTATCTGTTTGTCTATCTTTCTATCTATCCATTTGTATGTCTAGATTTCTAGCAATATATCTATCTATTAGCATATCTTTCTACCAATCTGTATATCTATCTATCGGTATATCTATTTGTCTATCTCTTTATCTAACAATTTGTTTATCTATCTATATATCTATCAATTTATCTACCTATCTTTCTGTGTGTGTGTATATATATATATATCTATTTTTTTATTTATCTATCTGTATATCTATATATCTGTCTATTTATATAATTGTCTATTTGTCTATCTATCTATTTGTCAATCTGTTTATCTATCTCTCTATATGTCTATCTTTCTATCTATCTATCTATCTACCCCTCTTTATATATGTTTATCAATCTATTTATATATTATTCTATCTTTCTATATGGCTAACACTATATAAAAATATCAATTTAGCTAGGGAATTTTAGCTAGGGATCAATCCCTAGCTAAATTGTAAGGGATTAGCTAGGGATTAGCTAGGGAATAGCAAGAGATTTATGACCCCCCCCCCCCCCCCCCAGGAAAAAAAATATAGTAACGGATTAGTGAGGGAAAATTTTTTGAAAATTTAGCTCAAAAAAAGTGAGGGATTTAGCGACGGATTATTGACGAAAAATTTTTGTAACTTCGGCTCAAAAAAAGTGAGGATTTTAGCGATGGATTAGCGACAGAAAATTTTCATAAATTCTGCTCAAGAAAAGTGGGGATTTTAGCGACGGATATTGTGACGGACTATCACTCGTTAATAAAAACTTGAAATTAGTGATTGATTTAGCGACAAATTTTCCCTTACTAATAAAATTAATGATTTACCGATGGATTTAGCGATGGAGTTTCCCTTACTATTAAAATCCTTAATTTAGCGACGAATTTAGTGGCGTATTTTCACTTGCTAATAAAATCCATGATTTAGCAATGGAATTTGCGACAGATTTCCCTTTGCTAATAAAATCCATGATTTAGTGATGGAATTAGCAATGGATGTTCCCTTGCTAATAAAAATGATGATTTAGCGATAGATTTAGCAATGGATTTAGCGACGGATTTTCCCTTGCTAATAAATTCCATGATTTAGCGATTAATTTAGAGACGGACTTTCCCTTAGTAATAAAATCTATATTTTAGCTATGGATTTACCAAGCAAATGTCCCAAGCTAATCAAATCCATAAATTAATGACGGATTTAGCGATAAAATTTCAGTAGAAAATAAAATCCATAATTTTGCGACGGATTTAAGGATGGAATTTCCCTAACTAATAAAATTTGTAATTTAGCGATGGATTTAGCGATAGATTTAGCGATAGATTTTCTCGAACTAATAAAATCCATAATATAGTGACAAATTTTCCCTAGCTTATAAAATCTATAATTTAGCTACGGATTTAGCGACAGTATTTCACAAGCCATTATTTAATTATATAATTTTTTTATTTATTATTTGTATTAAAATTTTATTTAATTTTGTTTATTAAATTTATGTTATTGGTCTATAGATGAGCAATCCTTGAAACACACATTCACCTCATAAAAAAATTGATATTATAAATTATTAATAGAAAATATATAAAAATAAAAAAAAAGTATATTAATAAGGACTAAAAAACTATTTTTATGATGTATTACTTTTTTTTAAAAATTATACAAAAAAATTTTTTAAAATTTTTATTTAAGAAACTAAATAATTTAAATTAAAGAAACATTAAATAATTAATTCTAAAAGTATAATAATTTTTTCGATAATTTAAAAATTAAAATAACATACATTAAAATTTCTACTAATTTAAATGTAAATTAATCCAATGTATGATAAAATATAAAATATTTTCAAAAATATCTGAATTGATGAATAAACTAGTAAATATTAATATTATTATAACTATTAAAAAAAATTTATGATTATAGAAAACTTTTAAAAAAAATAAATAATACAAATCTTTATAATCTTGAAATATAATAAAAATATAATTTTTCAATAAAGTTAAAAGAAAATAAAATAATAATTATAAATAAATACATAGATGTTTAATCTTACTAAAATTTATAAAAATTAAACAATTGAGTAATATTTTTACAATTAGCTTTAAACATTAAGATTTTATTAAAATAATAAATATTACTTTTTTAAAATTTCTTCTCACTTTAAGTAATTTTCTGAACTTTAAAAATTATTAATTATACCAAATAATATAAAATTTTATGCGTTTAAAATTATTTCATATTATCTTTGTAAAAATAAATATGAATTCTTAAAATTTTATCACCATAAAATAAAAATTTTATAGATTTTTTAACATTATAAGTATTTTATAACTTTTAGGCGAGTGGCTAGAAGATAAATTATCTTTACATTTATGTCTTATTATATGATGTTTGTTAATTTCGTACCTATTTGAATTTTTTTTATGGCAAAACATATTTTTTTATTGTTTATATATTTATTGTTTAATTAATATTATAATAAAAAATTGTAAGGTATTTATTTTTCATTTGTACATTGCTACACGCACATTAATTTTGTTGAAAAAATTTTGATAGTAGATATAATTAATGAGTATTTTAGTATTATATATATATATATTATTTATTTAATGTTATAATATTTAAAAATATAAATATTTTCCTAAAATATACACACTCTCTCTCGACTCAACACATCTCTAAGACTCTAACACGTGAACCGAAGTCCTCTACATTCCATCTATCTCTCGACGCATCAATAACACGTGAACTAAATTCCTCTGCATTCCATCTATCTCTCCACGCAGATACAACTAAAATTAATTCGAGGTTTGAGTTTTAATTTTATATTGATTTTCAGTACGTTTATACATTTATTCTTCATCGATTATCTTGGATTATTTAATCGAAGTGTACGCATTTATATTCTATTTTTTTCATAATATTGAATACCCAATGTCTTTAGTTGGGAGGTTCTAGTTTAATCCGAGTCTAGAGTCTAACCTAATATGGCATCCGTTCACTTTAATAATTTCATCAGATAATTCTTGAGTATCAACCTGAACAAATATGTATAGAATTGGTCAAATTTTGTCAGATTTTGTGATCTTCTTATACTTATGCTTATCCTATAATTTATTATAAAATGCTAAAGAGAAGTTGACGAAGTGTATATTTGAACTTCAATGCAATTATTATAAATTACTACCGGGTGAGTTGTTAAAACATACACAGCAACTATTGTTGAGTTGTCCCATTCATTTATTGGTCATTTCGAGGAACTTTTTGATGTATATTCTATATCTATCTAAGGGTTGTTGGCTTAATATAACTATCAAAATGTTGCATATGATTGACTTTTATAGTGAGACCATTTTATCTAGAATCTCATATGAAGCTAATAATTATATGTTTCTCTTTAGTATTATGAGTGAAAAGCTCAAAAAATTATAATGATTGACTTTGTTTTTAGAAAATATGAAATGGGTTGTCGGTGAAAAAGATATCAACATTATATCTAATAGGCACATATCATCATTATATCAATAGGCACCCAACACTTATTCATATCATACCTCTACTAATTGGTCTAGAAAATCTTGTTTATTACTATTGGCACTTAAATTAATATTTTATTAGTATTTTTGTTAAATATAATACTCATGGACTAGAATGCTATTCCATTGATAGTCTTGTATTTATTAGGTTGAATAATGGTTATAATTTGTCATTGGAAGAACTAATAAAATTTAAGAAAAATCTAATAACATGGGTTAAATCACATGAGCCAAAATACTGAGCAATGTCTGAGTTCCCAAAAAATATATGAGATAAAACAAAAAGTAATTTGGTTGAGTCCTTCAATTCTTAACTTTGTGTTGAACATCATCATTGGACATGTAACTTTCTAATGAAACATAAGGAAGAGTAGGTAATATATAACATTGCCAAGAGTCAACCATTACTAGTAGCTATATTGATGAATGTTATTTTTAGAGTTTGACTAGTCAGACTTATATTAACATTGACAACATGAATAGAAAGTGTGCATGTAGAAATTAGTAAATGTTGGGTATCCTAAGTGAGCATGCACGTGTAACATTACAATTGATTGGTCAATCTATGATTGAGGTGATTGATATAAATTCTCCAACCAAGAGTTGATATATTTCTGATCATAATCAAGTATTAAGATGAATAGCATGATATTAATTTGTAAAGATACCATGTATTGGGTATGACATCATTTATTTCTCATTATACCCTCCTCACTCTAATACATTGAATCTCAATTTATGAATAAATAGACTATGTTTTGTTTAAAATGAAACACGACTAGGCATAATAGAAAGACTTACAAGAATCTATTAGTATAATATTTTATCTTCTTTTTTATTGATTGTATTAATACCTATATCATACAACTTATTTTGATATCATCTTCATATGGTGTACTGTTGATTACTGGGTAGTAATCTACATCATTGATGAATGCCTATTTATTATCATCCATATACATATAACATATTACTACTACTAATACACACACACACACACACACACACATACGGATGGTAACATGTTGCTGCTATAATATATTACAATAGTATGTATATATTTATATATATATATATATATATATATATATATATATATATATGATGTAACATGTATCAATGATTATATATATATACTACAATATATATAAATATATACTAGAATTAGCATTTAAATTTATGCAAAATTAAAATTGATGAAAAACTCAACAAGTGTATATATAGTGTTACTAATGTTTTTTAATTGAGGTGTTCTCGATGTGGGGCATGAGATATTGCTCATGGTGTGCTTAGTATGAAGCATTCTTTTTGCTCTAATTTCTTCTAAAAAATACTTGAGTAATCCATGTATTTTCTATTTTAATTTACTTCACATATGAATGGTTAAATCAAGATTTATTTTTATGATTTATGTTTTGTATTATGTGGTATTTGATTTAAGCAATGTGTATATAGGTATAATTATTTGTGATGATGTGGTGTGCATTGTGCATTACATCTATATTTATACTATAAATTAATTTTGGTCAACCTCTAATTTTTATCATCAATGTGGACTACTTTTGTGTATACATGTGCACTATTTATTTAATTCCACTCTGAAATAGTTAAGGTTCATAAAAATAGAAAAACTATTTATACATTATAATTATGAATTTGAAATCACCATAATAAACCCAACTAGTTTTGGGAGGGTCATATTTCAATACTAGTTATTGAAATCCAAGCTTCCCACACACACCCATATTATATATATATTACAAGACCCTAATCACAATTTCTCACTTTTTATACCATGAGGAACACTATGTTTTCATAAATAATCATCACAAATAATTTCTTCATGAAAATAATGATTTTTAATGTCTTTCAATGGATGTTCTTCTAATTTTTCTTAATTATTTATTATTATGTAAAAATTTTGTTTTAAACTATGATTCTATTTTGATTGATGTATATCCAATATTAATAATTCTTAGATTTATAAAGATATCAGATGATACTTAACAAATTTCAATGCTTATCCATAAGTTAGATTTTCCATGTTGTTTGTGTATTTTCTTCTTGAAAATGTTCGATAATACTCAATGTGTACCAAAGAGAGTCTACACAAATTAGTTATCAAACATGCTCATTTAATAGAATAATATTTTTAGAAGCTATATAATAATATTTAATAATATACAATGCTTTTCAATATTATCTGATGATATTGATTCAAAGACGGCTAATATTTTTCTAAAATAACATAGACTCTTCTATAGAAATAGATTATTTTTGATATAATTTGATAAAGTTTGAAGTAGCTTGAATATGTCTGATATCGTCAATATTATTGATACCATCTCAATGATTTCAATAATATTCGATACTATTTTTTCCTCTTGTTATATTATAATATTTTGATATATATCCTATTACTACAAGAAAATATCGATTTAGCTAGGGAATTTTAGCTAGGGATTAATCTATAGCTAAATTGTAAGGGAATAGCTAGGGAATAGTAAGGGATTGATGATTCTGGGTTGAGTTTTGGAGAAGGGTAGGTAGATAAAAAAATATAATATTTTAAATCTATAATATTTTTGATTTAGATAGAGGATATAAAACTATTAAAAATATTTAGAAATTTTTAATGTTTATAATCCCCACAATATTATGCAACACAATAGATTTTTTTCTACCAAATAATGTTTTATCAACTTCAATTTATGATTTTTGCCACAACAATGTAGTTCATTATTACTCTAACAATTCAAATTCTACCAAATTTATATTAACTAAAATTTATACCATTAACAACTGTGGATTATGAAGAGTTTGGGTATCTTTGTAACGTTGATAAATTTCATGCCATACAAGAGTATTCTCTTTATGATAACATTCGTTAGGACACCCTTATCCTACTGTGTTAATAACGTCATCTTTTAACATGGTAATTTTTCTCTGCTGCAATATGTTTATTTTAAACAATTTAAAAAACTAATAAATATGAGTAGTAATTGTTAGTTGAATGTTGTAGTTATTAGTTGAGTACCATAACTATTAGTTGTAACCTGCAAGCTTGAATCTAAGTTTCATGTTTCACAAAATTTTTGGCAGATGTATCTCGTAATAAATAATAATAATATAAGAAAATATAACAAGTATTATGGAAATGTATGTATCATTAATGAAATATTAATTTATAATACTAGCGAATATATGTGAGTACTCATTTATGTGAGTACTATTTTATATTTTAATATGATATAAACATATTTACTAATTAATTTTTAGTCCATAACATATATTATTAAATATTATTTCATATCTTAATAAAATAAATATAAATTATTATAATTTCAATAACATCAATACAATATAATAAAAAAAATAGTAACATATCAGAATAATACTTCAAAATGAATTATAAAGAATATTAATAAGTTGTAAATAAAAATAAAAATTTAAAACCTATTGAGAATTATATTGTATTTTTATATTTTTTTTTCTTGAGATACTAGGATGAGATGATTCATATAGATTAAAAGTATTTATAGTTTCTTTTTGTATTTATAAGTGAATTTTTATTTTATTTAATAAATAATAATGTCATCTTATTATTTTTAATCATAATATTATTTTATTGTGAGTTTTTATTTATTTTATTCAGTTGTTTTATTTTTTATGGGAATACTCGATATGTATTCATCTTCATATTTTTTTCTCAATATATATATATGTGTGTGTGTGTGTGTGTGAACATGCCGACATAAGGAAGAAATTTATAATGCTTTAGCAGAACATCTATTCGCTATAGAAGCAGTAGTAAATGACCATTCAAAGTAACTTTATGCTCATGTGGAAAATTATAGAAATATAGTATTTTTTTTCTCTCACTAACCATCAATGCTGGCCCTATTTTAGATATTTGTTGAAGTTGTATGACTATATATAAATAGTTCTATAACTATATTAAATAATTGTATAACTTTATAACACTTTATATAATTAAATATACCTATATTTGTAAGTATGTATACATATATGTAAATCTATATATTTATTTATAACTTTATATATTTATGTATAACTATTTGTATGAATTATCTATATATAACTATATGTTTAACTATACAGAATATTTACAGTTATATATACTAAATATATAATAACATATAACTATAAATATTTGTATATTATTATATGTATGACTATAAAAGCTTTATACATAACTATATTTAAATATATAATTTACAACTTATATTTAATATACATTTGTATATATTAGTATTCAAAAATGTATTTTAGTATATCCATACCTATACATAACTATATGTATAAATATATGAAATTATATGAACAAATATATATACATACATGTATAAATATAAGTTTAACTATACGTGTAATTATATGTATAATCACATTTAACTATATTTATAATTACATGTATAATAACATACAACATCATATTTAATTATATGTATAACGATATATAAAAATTTGTGTAACTAAATAAAACTTTATATAATAAAATATAACTATATTTTTAACTATTTATACATATATGTATACATATATGTAAATCTATATACTTGTTTATAACTTTGTATATATTTATGTATAACTAAATATAACTACTCATATGTATGTGTGTGTGTGTGTGTGTGTGTGTGTGTGTGTGTGTGTGTGTATATAACTTAATATTTAATGATATATAATTTTTTATAACTATATATATTATATGTATAATAACATATAACTATACATAATTTTATATTTTTAATGTATAACCTATATTTAAATATATAATAAACTACATTTATTTAATTTACATTTTTATATATTAGTATAAAATATGTATTTTAGTATATCCATACCTATACATAACTATATGTATATATAAATGAAATTATATAAACAAATATATATACATACATGTATAAATATAAGTTTAACTATATGTGTAACTATATATATAACCACATGTAATAATATTTATAATTATATATATATATAAACATAAAACACAATGTTTAACTATATGTGTATAACTATATATAAATATTCTTATAACTAAAAATAACTCTATTTAAATAAATATACCTTTTTTTAATTATGTATACATATATGTAAATCTATATAATTGTTTATACTTTTGTATACATTTATTTATATTTACTTATAACTACTTGTATGGATATATATATATAAAATTATTTGTTTAACTATATGTAACTATTTATAATTACATTTACTATATGTATGCTAACAAATAATTATATTTGTGATAATTTTAATTTGTTGAACTAATTTGAAATTTAATGGCATAAGATATAATATCAATAATATGTAAACACGTAGAATGAGTGTCCCTTGATCAGGCTCATATATGGTATAATACAAATAAGGGTTGTACCTTTACTTAATCACAGCCTTGGGTCTCAGGCTCAAATATGAACTTATGTATAACAAAAGATGTAATATTTGATTGGTTTATACTGAAGAAATTTTATTTTCTTCTATATAATTTTTCATTATAACACTGCACTATCTATGTGTGTTTCTCTCTCCCTCTCTAATTCTTCTTGTCACTCTATTCCCCTTTTTCTTTGTGTCACACACTCTCTCTTATTATTTTCTTTCTCGCTTTCATTTCTTGCTTGTTCTCTCTCTCTCTCCCCTCTCTCCCTCTCTCTCTCTCCCTCTCTCTCCCTCTCTCTCCCTCTCTCGCCCTCTTCCTCTCTCTCCCTCTCTCTCTCTCCCTCTCTCTCCCTCTTCCTCTCTTTCCCTCCCTCTCCCTTTCACCATTTCTCTCCCCCTCTCTCTCCCTCTTCTCTCTCCTTCTCTCTCTCTCTCTCCCTCATCTCCCCTTTTCTCTGCCCCTCTTTCTCTCCCCAACTTATCTCTCTCTCTCTCTCTCTCTATCCCTCTACCCATTCAAACATTACATGTCTTTTTTTTGCTTTCATTTCTTATGCATTATCGTACTTTGCACCCTTTATCTAGTATAACTGTGATATCTATTAATATTTATCATGCTAAAAATAACGTTATCTATTTAGATTCTGCAAACGCATAACCTCGATATTCATGATATTTAAATTTTAAATATTCATCTGTAAGTAATTTTATTTTTATATTTGTATATTTTGAAGTAATAGAATGTTTTATTTATAATAATGATTGGGCATTATTTTTTGTAAATAAAATAGGGCAATATGAGCTCAGATAGTCAGTGGATGTATAGAAGGGGTTATTAATGGATTTTTGAATAAATATTTTTTGATTGGGCTTGAAACTTTCTTCAATTTTGCATGTTGTCAATCGAGATTGATGGATGGAGAAAAAATTAAGTGGCCATGTAATTATCAAATCTGTTAGAATATTCCTTTACGTAATGAAAACACTATAAGATATAATTTCACAAAATATGGTTTTGTGCCAAATTATTTTGTTTGGATTTATCATGGGGAAATTATAATGGCTCTGAATATTGACCAAAATGATGCTATTTAATCATTTTCTTGTGGTGAAAAATCATCAAACACATACCATAGAATGATCATGGAAGCTACTGGTGTTGACTTCAATATGGATTACATGGAAGAACCACCTAATCATGAAGCTCATAAATTTTATGATATACTTAAAGTTGTAGATAAAGAGTTGTGGCTTGGTTGTCAAACACATTCGCAATTGTCACTTGTGGCTCGATTAATGTGCATTAAGTCAGAAAATTGTTATATTAATTAGACTTTATAAAACTAAAGTACATTATGAAAATTGTTTTATATTGCAAAATATTTATTTTATTTTTTTAAAATCTAGAATAGTTTTTATGTCTATTTTATATCATGACCTAATGGAGGAACGTGTGATAGTTTCTCATCAACAAGTTGAGGGTTCTATGGATCTTCGACCAATTGACTATGATCTTATTTATTTGGAGAGAATAGGAGGTCGAAAAAAGCAGTGAGTGTACGGAATCTACTCTAAGGGAGTTGCATTTTGTTGTAGCCATCATGCTTCTAATTCATCTATCTTAACAATGGTAGATGAGGCAGTTGAAAAATAAGCACTGGAAACAAATGAACGTATTGTAGATATAGAGACAAAAATGAAAAAGAAGCATGATCAGATAACTAATTTGATGGTGCAAGAAATTAAAGAAATTAAAGAAATAAAAAAAGCAATTCACTAGCAAATGTCCTATATGGAGTCACAGTTAGCCGCATTGGCGCATCAGATAGCATTTTGAGATCTAGCTACGAATCCTCATAGGAGAGGCTAGCATTCCCTATAAATTATGAGGATGATCGAGTATGAGAATTATTTCTGAACTATTATTTATTTTTATCTATGTGTAGTAAATAATTATGATATTTTTTTGCAGGTTTCAATTTTTTTTATTCTAGTTTTGTTCTTTGCTTTTCCGATAAAATAAATTATAAATCTTTGCATTACACATTATATGAGAGAAGATAAAATCCTGATTCAAAGCATCCATATATTACCATGGTCCTTCCAATGCATGAGTCCCATATTTACCGATTTCAGCTTTATCAAAGAGAGGGCTAGCTTATCTTATCTTTATTATTCTAAAAATATTTTATTTTTGCACTCTCTTTATCTCTAAATATAATTGCTGGACATCTTTTGAATTTTTGTTGAAGCTGTATGACAATCAACTTTAATTTGTGTTTGTTAATGTCTATAATATTTGTTTTTATATATCTGTGAAAATGTTTTTGTGTCTCTGAATTTTTTGGGTAGAGTTTTACCCTATTATAGGTATGTAAAAGCATATATTAGCAGTGACAAAGACAATAGCGATGGCTGTTGTGGCAATGGAAGCGGCAGTGGTGGTAGCAGCGGTAGCAGAGGCAGAAGAGACAAAACTGCATCAGCGATGGCGGTAGGGGCGTCATCGGCAGCACCGGTAGCTATGACAGTAGCAGCGACAGTACTGGCAATGGCAGCGGCATCGGCACTGGCCGTGGCAGCGACATCGACCGTGGCAGCACTAGCGGCAACAGTGGCAAGAGTGGTAGTAGTAGCGAGAGCAGCAGCAATGGCAACAAATGTTGTATATACGTACGTATATAGTCAGTATATAAGTACATATAATATTACAGTATTTTATGTACATATATACTGAGTATATATATGCACTAAGTATATATGTACGCATAATACTATAGTTTATATGTACATATACTACAATAATACATGTACGAGTGAAATGCTAGTTTATATGTACATATTTACTACAACAATATATATTTATCAAAACATAGTTTTTTTTATTTATTTTGATTTGATTTGGTAGTTTAAATTTCGTACAGATATGGTACCACATTGTTTCTCATACGAAGCTTATATAAGTGAAGACATATTTCAACAAACATGAAGCACCATGATTCGAACAGTATTTTCGCAGTAAAAAGTTTGGTGATCGAAGGAGCAGTGAGAGAGAAAACAATGTCAATGCATTGATAGATTATATTTTATGCACAGTTAGTAGATACATTGATTAATAAGATGTAATATAAGTTTTATTATTTATTGTGTTAGTTATTTAAAATATTGTATTAGAATAAGTTATTGAATGAATTTTTTTTAATTTAAAATTTTTATTTATAGTTTTTGTTTTTATTAAATTTAATTTTAAAATATTAAATTATTTAATTTAATTTTTGTTGAAACTGTATGACATTAAACTATAATTTTTGTTTGTTCATGTCTATAATAACTATTTTTATATATCTGTGAATAAGTTTGTGTTTCTTTAATATTTTTGGGCAGAGTTTTTTCCTATTATAGGTATGTAAAAGCCTATTATCATTAGTGGTAGCTAAGGTAGTGGCGGCAGTAATGGCAGTGATGACGGTGGCGGCAGTGGTGCCAGAAGTGGTAGTGGCGGCAGCTGGAGCGGCAGTAGTGGCGGAGGCGGCAATGGTAGTAGTGGCAGCGCCGATAATAGTGGCGTCAGTGGCATGTAGCGGCAGCACCGGCAACACCGGCAGTGGGGACCACTACCGCACGGCCCCAGTAACAGTAGCGGTGGTAGTGGTGACAACAATAGTGGTATTGGCAGTGATGGTGACAACTGCAGCAGTGGTAGGAGAGGTAGCGAGAGTAGTATCAACAACACCAAATGAGATATATACTTACGAATAAAGTTAGTATATACGTACATTTAATACTACAATATTTTATGTATGTATATACTAAGTATATTTGTAATCAGTTTATATCTACACATAATACTGCTATTTATATGTACATATACTATATAAATATTTGTACGAGTGAAATGCTAGTATATATTTACATATATACTGCATGATTATATATGTATCAAAATATAACTTTTTTTTGTTAATTTGATTGAGTGGTTTAATTTTCTTACAGATATGATACCTCATTGTTCTTCATTCAAAGCTTCTATAAGTGATGGGATTTTTCACTAGACATTATGTGTCGTGACTCAGACAGCTTTGTCACAGTAGAAAAATGATGATCGAAGGAGCAGAGGGAGAGAAAGCAACATCAATGAATGAATATATTATACTTTATGCACTGTCGGTAGTTACATTAATGAATAAGAAAAAATAAAAGTTTGTTATTTTTTTGTTTCAATTATGTAAAATATTGAATTTGAATAAGATATTAAATGATTTTATTTTTATTATTATTATAAAATATTTATATTTTCAATTTTTATTCAATTTGATATAAAAATATAAAATTATTTAATTAAAAAAATTTAACATTTTTTTAAATTCTGAAAGTATTTTTTGAAATTAAAATATATAGGGAAAATTCCCTTGCTAAATTAGCAAGGGAAAATTCCCTTTCTAATTTAGCTAGGAAATTTTCCCTAGCTAATTTAGCTAGGGAAATATTAAAATTAGCAATGGATATTGTATCACTAAATTTATTTAGCTAGGGACTATATCTATCACTAAACATTATAGTCCAGTACTTTAGCTAGGAAATCATTCATCGTTATTTTTGTTTATCGACGGAATATCTCATTTATCTTGCTAATTTAGCTACGGAATTTTTCTTCTTTTAGCAAGAGATTTTTTCCTCACTATCTTTTTAGCTAGGGGCACTTCTACTAATATTTAGCAAGAAGCGCTTTAGATAGGGAATAGATCCATCGGTAATCCGTCGCTATATCCCGATCAGTGACGAAATATGCCCATTTAGTTAGGGAATTGTCTGTAGCTATATGGGAATTTTCTTGTAGTGTAACTTCCTAACTATCTATTTGTCTTTATGCATATCTATCTATCTATCTATCTGTTTATCTATCTATCTATATATCTATCTATTGATACACCTATCTATATGTCTATTTTCTATCTGTCTATATATCTATTTGTTTATCTATCTATCTATATATCTATCTATGTTTATTTGTCTTTCTTTCTATCTATTTGTCTATCTATTTTTCTATCTCTCTATCTATATATCAAATATTTATAAGTCTAAATGATTATATGTTGATCTATCTATATTTGTAACTATCAAACTATCTATCTTCTATCTGTCTAACAATCTATCTTTCCATCAATCTATATATTTAATTTTCTAACTA
This sequence comes from Sapria himalayana, assembly GCA_029783825.1. Classification (NCBI taxonomy): domain Eukaryota; kingdom Viridiplantae; phylum Streptophyta; class Magnoliopsida; order Malpighiales; family Rafflesiaceae; genus Sapria; species Sapria himalayana. Next base: position 41,814 of record JAREIK010000075.1, read on the forward strand.
TCTTTCTATCTATTAGTCTATCAAAAAATCTATTTATATATTTGTATATCTATCTATATATCTATGTAGCTATCTATATATCTATATGTCTCTTTGTATATTAACTATTTATCTATCTATCTATCAGTCTATCTATCTTTCTATTTGTCAATATATATATTTATCTATGTAACTATTTATCTTTTTGTCTAACTATGTATATGTCTATCTAGTAATCTATCAATCAATCTAACTGACTATTTATTAATCTAGCTAACTGGCTAATATTCTATATGTTTATTTATCTACCTATCTATTTGTTGAACTATCTAATGTCTATCTATCTCATTAATTATCTAATTATATTTATTTTTATCAATCAATCAATCTATCAAATTGTTAATCTATATATCTATCCATCTATCAAATTATCTGTCTATTTATATATATATCTAGATTTTTATCTATCTATTTGTCTGTCTATCTAACAATCTAAATATTTGTCAATATATCTTTATATCTATCTTCATATCTACTTTTCTATCTATCTATTTATATCTTTATCTATCTATATGTCTATATCTCAGTCAATCTATTTGTTTGTCTTTCTATCTGTCTCTTTATTTATATATCTATTTGTCTGTTCATCTAACTACTTTTAAATTTCTCAATCTATCTATCAATTTGTCTATCTATCTATCTATCATTCGATTTATCTTTCTATTTATCTGTCTATCTAACTATCTATCTAATTTTTTGTCTATCTATCTATCTATGTACTGTATATCTATCTATCTATCTATCTACTAAATATCTATCTTATTTTATATCTGTCAATCAATCTATCTATCTATCTAGTTATATATCTATCTATCAATCTATCTATCAATATATTTGTTTATCTATATATCTAACTATCTATCTATCTGTCTGTCTATCTATCTATTTATTTGTCTATCTATCTATTTGACTATATAACTATCTATATATCTATTTATCTTTCTATATATCTATCTATATATCTATATATTAATATATATATCTATCTATCTATATATTTACATAATTATTTATTTATCTATTTATTTGTTTATCTGTATATCTATTTATTTATCTATATGTCTAAATTACTATTTGTCTATCTTTATATCTGTCTATATGCAAATCTATCCTTCCATTTACCTATCTATCTATATATCTACATGTCGATTTTTCAATCTCTAAATATGTCTAATAATCTAATTGTCAATCAATCTATCTGTCTATCTATCTTTCTGTTTGTCTATCTATCTATCTATACATCTATCTATTTATCTATCTATATGTTTATCTATCTAATTGTCTTTTTTTTATCAGTCTATTAGTCAATCTATCTATCTATCTATCTATCTACCAATAAATATAACTATCTACTAATCTATATATTTGTCTTTTTATCAATTTGTCAATATACCTATCTATCTATCTATTTATCTATCTGTGTATCTATATATCTCTCTATCTATCTATGTATCTATGTATCTCTCTATCTATCTATTAGTATATCTTTCTGTTTGACTATCTATTTAACTATCTATCTATCTATCCATTTGTATGCCTAGATATCTATCTATATATCTATCTATCATCATATTTTATGCCTATCTGTATATCTCTATATCAATATATCTATTTGTCTATCTCTCTATCTAACAATTTGTCTATCTATCTATCTGTCTATCTATCTCTCTATATGTCTATCAGTCAATTTTTAATTTATATCTTTTATCAATTTATCTACATATCTTTATATATATATATATATATATATAGGTCTATCTATTTTTCTATTTTTCTATTTATCTATCTGTATATTTATATATCTATCTGTCCATATATTTGTCTTTTTTACTATCTATCTATTCATCTATCTATCTATCTATCTCTTTATATGTCTATCTGTCTATCTATTAATCAATCAATCAATCTACCTATCTTTGTATCTGCCTATCTTTGTATCTACTGATCAATCTATTTATATATCTATCAATCTTTCTATATAGCTATCTTACTAACTATCTATTTGTCTTTATGTCTATCTATCTATCTATCTATCTATCTATTTATCTATTTATCTATCTATCTATATGTATATCTATCTATTGATACATCTATCTATATGTCTATTTTCTATCCATCTATATATCTATCTGCCTATATATCTATATATCTATCTATGTGTTTATTTGTCTATCTTTCTATCTGTTATCTTTCTATTTGTCTATCTATCTATTTTTATATCTATCTATCTATATATCTAATTTTTTATATTTCTGAAAAATTATATGTCGATCTATGTATATTTGTAACTCTCTAACTACCTATCTTTCTATCTGTCTAACAATCTATCATTTAATCTATCTATATATTTAATTTTCTAACTATCTTTCTATCTATTAGTCTATTAGTAAATCTATTTATCTATTTGTATATCTATCTATATATTTAGGTAGCTATCTATATATTTATCAGTCTCTTTGTATATTAACTAACTATCTAACTATCTATTAGTCTATATATCAATTTATCTATGTAACTATTTATATTTTTGTTTAGCTAAGTATATGTCTATCTATTAATATATATATCTATCTTACTATTTTTCTATCTGTCTAACAGGCTAATAATCTATATGTTTATATTGCTACCTATCTATTTGTTGAACTATCTAATGTTTATCTATCTCACTAATTATCTAATTATCTTTCTTTCTATCAATCTATCTATCAATCTAATCTATCTATCTAATTGTTAATCAATCTATCCATCTCTCTATCAGATTATATGTCTATTTATATATCTTTATTTTGATCAATTTGTCTATCTAGATTTTGTCTATCTATCTATCTATTTGTCTATCTAATAATCTAACTATTTGTCAATATATCTTTATATCTATCTTAATATTACTTTTCTATATATCTATCTATCTATATCTATATTTTATTATTTGTCTATCGATCTTTATGTCTATATCACAATATATCTATCTATCTTCCAATCTATCTAACTAACTAACTAACTATCTGTCTGTCTGTCTGTCTGTCTATCTATCTTTATTTCTTTCTAACTATATATTTGTCTATCTATATAAGAGTGTATCTATCTATTTGTATATCTGCCAATATTCTATCTGCCTATCTGTATAATTTAAATCATTCTATCTGATTATTTGTCTATGTGTCTATCTATCTATGTTAAAATTTGTTTATCTGCCTATATATCTTTTTCTTTATATATCTATTTATCTATCTAGCTGTATATTTGTCTATCTGGATATTTGTATATAATTATCTATCTATCTTTATTTTTATATATATATTTTTCTATTGTCTATCTGTATATGTTCCAATTTATTTTTCTATCTATATGTTTATCTATCTATCTATTTAATTGTCTATCTATATATCTATCTTTCTATTTGTCTATTTGTCAATTGTCAATATATATATATCTATATGTCTATCTTTCTTTCTTTCTATCTATCTCTATATTCATCTATTATACTATCAGCCTATCTATATATGTGTTTATAGAGCTATTAATCTATTTGTATATCTCTTTATATATCTATCTTTCTATTTATCTATATGTCTATCTTTCTATTTATCTATATGTCTATCTTTCTATTTGTATATTTGTCTCTCTATCTATCTTTTAATATATAAGTGTATTATTCTATATGTTTATTTATATATATGTCTTTCAATTTATCATTCTACCTACATGTATAACTGTCAATCTGTCAATCTATATACCTATCTATCTTTCTATCGATATGTCAATTTATCTATCTGTCTATCTATGTATTTGTCTATCTATCTATCTTCTCTTTGGATATCTATCAATCTATCTATCTATATGTTTATCTTTCTATATGTCTATATACATATCTATCTATCTATTTATCTATCTTTCTATTAAAATATATGCATATCTATTTATCTAACTATTTTTCGAATAGTATATCTCACTATTTGTCTATCTTTCTATTCTTCAACATATCTTTATTTCTATATGTCTATTTGTCTATTGATATATCTATTTATCTGTATATGTATCTAATTGTATAACTATCAATCTATATATCTATCTGTCTTTCTATTTATTTATCTGTATAGCTATCTAACTATCTATTTTTTTATCAATCAATTAGTCTATCTATCTATTTGACTATATATATATATGTGTGTGTGTGTGTGTGTGTGTGTGTATGTGTGTGTGTGTGTGTGTGTGTGTTTATGTGTCTATCTATCTATTTGTCTATCTATCTATCTTTATATCTCTATATCTATCTATCTTTATATCTATCTATCTATCTATCTATCTTTTTATCTATCTTTCTATCTATCTATATATCCTTTATCTATTTGTCTATCTTTCTTTCTGTCTATATATCTATATGTGTATCTCTCTATCTCTTAATATGGGTTTAAACTTATCATTCTATAAGTCTATGTGTTTATCTATATATCTATCAATCAATCTGATTGTCTATATGTCGATCAGTCAATCTACTTATCTATCTATCTTTCTATTAATAGTCTTTCAAACTATCTATTTATCTAATTGTCTATCTATCCATCTAAATGTCTATTTGTATATCTATCTATCAATCTATCAATTAATATGTCTATCTATCTATCTATCTATTTGTCTATATGTGTATATGTTTATCTATCAATCTATGTAACTATCTAACTACCTATCTTTCTACCTGTCTATATGTCTAATTGTCTAAATATCTTATGGTCTATCAGTCTATCAGTCAATTTATCTGGATATATATATATATATATATCCATCTATCTATAGATCTATCAATTTATTTATTTATCTATCTATCTGTCTATCTATCTATGTATTATTTATCTCTCTATTTGTCTAGCTATCAATTTATGTATGTATCTATCTATCTTTCTTTCTTTCTTTTTTTCTATATCTCCATCTATCTATTTGTTAATCTATTTATCTCCCTATCTAACTATCTATCTAATAGTCTATCAGTATATAAGTCTATGTGTCTATCCATCTATCTTTCTATATATCTATCTATAAGTCTATCACATCATTTGTATATCTGTCATCTATCTATATTTAAATATATATTTTTGTCTATATGTATAACTTTCTCTTTGTTTATTTGTCTGTCAATCTAAGTATCTATTTGTCTATTTGACACTCTGTCAATCAATCAATTTATCAATTTTTTTATCTTTCTATCTATCTAATTCACTAACTAACTAACTAACAATTTATCCATCTATTTTTTTGTCTATCTATCAAACTATTTAACTATATTTCTTTCTATTAGTATATCATCATATTTATCTATCTGTCTATTTCTCTATTTGTCTATATGTTTTTCGATCTACATGTTTATTTATCTATCTCACTATGTATCGATTTGTTTATTAGTATATATGTCTATCTGTCTATCTGTGAATCTGTCTATCGATCAATATATCTATGTGTCTATCTATCTATCTATCTATATGTCTGTCTGTCTATCTATCTATCTATCTATATGTCTGTCTGTCTATCTATCTATCTATCTTTATATCTATCTATCAATTTATCTATGTATCTATATGTATATATGTCTATCTATATAATTATATAACTATTTAATTGTCTTTCTATCTATTTATCTATCTATCTATTTATAAACTACCTAATTACCTATTAATCAATTAGTCTAATCATCTATCTGTCTATCTATCTCTATTTATATATGTCTATTTATGTATATGTGTCTAGATATACATTTGTCTATTTGTCTATCTATCTATTATATGTTTGTTTATCTGTGTATCTATATTTCTAACTATTTGTGTTTCTATCTATTTGTCTATCTTATTTTTTTCTATTTGTGTATGTTTCTATGCGTATATATATCTATCATTCTATCTATCTGTCTGTCTGTCTATTTGTCTATTAACTATATATAGATAGATAGATAAACAAATATATAGATAGTTAGATAGATAGATAGATGGATAGAAAGAAAGATAGGTAGGTACACAAATATATAGATAGATTGATATACACATAAATATATAGATAGGTAGATAAACATAAAGAAAGACATATATATAGACAAATAGATAGATAGATAGATAGATAGAGAAATAGATACACAGATAGACAGACAGACATTTAGATAGATACATAGATAGAAAGATGAACAAATAAAAAGAAAATAGATAGACACAAATAATAGATAGATAAACAGATAGATTGATTGATAGATAAATAGATAGATAGATAAATAAATAAATAGATAGATAGAGAGGAATAGATGGATAGATAGATAGATCAGAGAAATATAGACAGATAGACTAATAGATAGATTGATTGATTGAAAGATAAATAAATAGATAGATAGATATATGATAGACTGTTAGATAGATGCACAGATAAATAGACATATAGATAGACAGTTATTTAGATAGATAAATAGATAGACACATTCAAAAACAGATAGATAGATTGATAAACATATAGATAGACATTTAAATAACTAGATAGATAGAAAAATAGATAGTCGAATATATAAACATATAGATAGACAGATAAATAGACAAATAAATATACAGATAGATATATAGACAGACAGACATATAGATGGATATATAGACACATAGATAAAAAGAAAGATATAATGATAGATAGTCATATACTTAGATATATAAATAAATAGATAGATAGATAAATACACATATAGATAGATAGATTAGATGATAGATAGGCATATAGATGTACAATTATATAAATAGATCTATAGATAGAAATATAAATAATTATATATTTAGATTGTTAGATAGTTTGATAGACATATAGATAGATAGTTTTATAGATAGATTGTTGGATGGATAGTTAGATAGATATATAGATAGATAGATAAATAGTTAGATAGATAGATTGAAAAACATATAGACATTTAGATAACTAGATAGATAGAAAAATAAATAGTCAAATATACAAACAGATAGATAGACAAATAGATAGACAAATAAATAGGCAGATAGATACACAGATAGATAGATAGTTAGATAGACAGATAGATAGAACGATAGATATAAAGATAGCTAGATATATAATTAGATATATAAAAAAATAGATAGATAGATAAATAGACAGATTATTTGAAAGATTGATAGACATATAGATAGAAAATTAGATAAATAGATATAAAGATAGATAGATAGATAAATAGACATATAAATACTTATATAGATAGATAATTAGATAGTTTTATAGACATATAGATAGACTAATTGATAGATAGATTGATGGATAGCTAGTTAGATTGATAAATAGATAGATAGATAGGTAGATAGATAAATAGATAAATAAATAAATAATTAGATAGATAGATAGATAGACAGATAGATAGACAAAAAGTTAGATAGATAGATAGTTTGATATATAAATAGATAGATAAATAGATAGATAGATAGATAGATTGATTGATAATAGATACAAAGAAAGAAAGAATGAAACAAAGAAAGAAAGAAAGAAAGATAGATAGATAGATATACAGATAGATAGAAAGATAGATAATTAGATAAATAAATGGATAGATAGATAGACAAACATATAGATAGATAGATAGATAAATTGATAAACAAATAGATAGATAGTCAAATTGATTGATAGATTGATAGACATATTTATAATTAAATAAATATACAGATTGATAAACAACTTACAATACAGATTGATAGATAGATAATTAGACAGATTGATAGATATGTAGATTGATTCATTGATAGACATATAGATACATAGATAGATAAATAGATATATAGATTGATAGATAGTTAGATAGATAAATAGAATATAATATATATAGTTAGATCGATAGACAAATAGATTGACAGACATACAGATAGATAGATAGATATATCGATTTACAAATAGATAGATAGATAGATATATATATAGGTAGATAGATAGATAGAAAGACAGATAGAATGACATATAGATAGTTAGATAGATAGACATATCACTACAAAAAAATGTTCATTTAGCTAGGGAATTTTCGCTAGTGATCAATCCCTAGCTAAATTGGGAGGAATTAGCTAGGGAATAGCAAGGGATTCTGATTTTCAATGGAATAAAAATTTGCAATGGATTAGTGACAGATTAGCAATGAAATAGCCACATAAATTCCGCACACAAAATAGTGTGAATTTAGCGATGGATTTAGAGATGGTTTTTCCTATCTAATTTTATCTGAAATATAGCGACGAATTTATCGAAAAAAATTTTCTAACTAATTTCATCCAGAATATAGCGATGGAATTTTCCTAGCTAATTATATCCGAAATATAGCGACAGATCTAGTGACAAAATTTCCCTAGAAAATTAATTCAATAATATATCAATGGATATTGTGACGAAATCTCCCTAGTTAATTACATCCTAAATATAGCGAAGGATTTAGCATCGAAATTTTTTTAGCTAATTTCATTCGTAATTTAACGACTGATTTTGCGAAGGAATTTCCCTAGCTAATTTAATCCGGAAAATAGCTAGGGATTTAGCGACAGTATTTCCCTAGCTAATAAAATCTAGAATATAGAAACGGATTTAGCGACGGAACATTCCAAGTTAATTACAACCTGAATATTGCGACGGATTTAACACGGAATTTTCCTAGCTAATCTTTAATTATTTAATTTTATTTATTTATTATTTATTTTAATATTTTATTTAATTTTATTTATTAAATGTATGTTATAATCTATAGATGAGCAATCATTGAAAGACACATTCTCCTCGTAAAATTATAAAAAAAAGGTTTTTTTTAAATAAATAATTTAAAAAATATAAAAATACAAAAAAATTATATTAAAAATGACTAAAATAACTATTTTTATGATTATAAATTTTAAAAAAATTATATAAAAAATTTTTTAAAAATTGTTTATTAAGAAATTTAAAAGTTTATATTAAAGTAACATTAAATAATTAATTCTATTATTATATTAAATTTTTAAGATATTTTAAAAATTAAATGAACATACAATAGAATTTCTACAAATATAAAGGTACAAAAATTTATTGTATGATTAAATAAAAAATATTTTCAAAAATATCTGAATTGATGAATAAAATAATAAATATTAATATTATTTTAAGTATAAAAAAGTTGTATGATTATATGAAACTTAAAAAAAAATAATTAATACAAAATTTGAAAATCTTGAATTATAATAAAAATTTAAATTTATTTTATTAATTTTAAAGCAAAATAAAATTTAAAAATAAATACACAGATATTTGGCCTACTAAAATTTATAAGAAATAAACAATCGAGTAATATTTTTACTATTATCTTTTAATATTTAGCCTTTATTAAAATAATAAATATAAATTTTCTTAATTATCTTCTCACTTTAAGTAATTTTTAAAATTTTAAAAATTATAAATGATATCAAATAATATGAAATTTTATACCTTTAAAATTATTTCATATTATCTTCATAAAAATTAAAAGGAATTCTTAAAATTTTATAACCATAATATATATATATTTATATATTTTTTAACATAAAGAGTGTTTTATAATACGCAGGAGTGTGGCTAGAAAACTAATTATCTTTTCAGGTGTGTATTGCAATATGAAGTTTGTAAATTGTGTAGCCATTTGATTTTTTTTCTAGTTACAAAGCTAAACATCTATTTTTTGAAGTTGTTTATATATTTATTGTTTAATTAATTTTATAATAAAAAAGCAAGGTGCTTTTTTTTCATGTGTACCTTGCTATACACACTTGAACTTTGTTGAAAATATTTTGATAATAAATAAAAAATGAGTCTTTATGTATTTTAATTCTTTATTGTTTATTTAGTGTTTTGATAATTAAAAATTAAAATATCTTGGTAATTTTAGTTCTGCCTTCACTTTTTGTCGAAACTCTAGATACAACTCTAATAAGCACCTAAGAGCATCTCCAAGAGGCTCAGTGTCCGCTTCTGTTTTGTTATTTTTAAGAGTTAAACTTAAAAATCAACTCCCTTTGCATCAAGCTATATATTTTTCATATCTATAGTTTCTCTTGCCTGATCTATAAACCCTTGCTAGACTTCAACCATAACAGGCTTTGATTCTTGAGGCGGCCTCTGGAAGACAAAACTTCTCTCTTCGCAATGTGCATGGTTGTGATGCCGATCAGGAAATGATTTATCAGAACACAATCGCCTTTTACTGGTAAGTCTTTCCATTAATTTGATTCTGATCATGTAATGCAATTTAGATAGAAATCATGTGATTGCTCAACAATAATCATACGCAACACAAAACTATGCGCATGCATCTTTCTATGCTATCTTCTGTTATTCCATCTCCATCTCTCTCATCAGTTTGAAGAACTCTAGTCGGGTATCAAATGAAAAGTATGCCCTATTGCCTCATTTCTTGATGGTTTTTATTTTTTGATATGAGAGATAAGTTTGGGTATAGGGAGTTATGAAAGTAAGTATGCACCAATGTGATATACTAATGGTGTCGTGCTTGTGGCTTAGTTCATTTCTATTGTTTTTGGTCTAATGTCAATGCCATTTCGTGAATCATGACATATGGTTTTGAGATCGTTATTATGCAACAATCAATTTTTTTTCGTGTTATGATGCTAGTGATGATAATATATCGTCTGCTTTTTTATTTTGATAGTCAGGTTATGGCTTCTCTAGATGAGCAGAAGGTGGGTTTCATGAAGAAAGTTAAGGATTTCATCCATGATATTGGGGAAAAAATTGAAGAGCCAATTTGGTTCGGAATGGTAACTGTGGATGTTACTGCTATTCATCTTCCTTTCATTATTCTCGAGAAAGTAGATATCATATTTGATGTTCTCATAAAAAACCCTAACCTTATTCCCATTCACTTAGTAGACATCAACTATCTAATTGATAGCAATAGAAGGAAACTAGTTTTTGGGTTGATCCCTTATGCTGGAACAATCTCTGCTCATGGCGAAGAAAATCTAAAAATTCTTCTCACTTTAATTTATGGTGATATCAAAAGCACATATGACGACTTCAATCAGGAGAGTATCATTCCTTATCTTGTTAAGGTGAATCTAATTATAGATTTCCTATTTTTGGAAGGCTTACTCTGCCACTCGAAAAAACCAGAGAGATACCCTTTCCTTATAAACCAGACATTGATGTTGAGAAAATAAACTTCGGAACTATCTCCTTTGATGAAATTGTTGTTGTCCTTCACTTGAAAATGGAAAACAAGAATGATTTTGCATTTCATTAATATGCTGATGATATGACATTCATATTGAATTTTAGATTTTATTTTTGAAAGTTAGTTAAAGTTAGTTGAATTGATAGCTAAAATAGATAGCATTGTTGGAGTTACCATAAAAAATTAGTTAGATAAAATAGATAGCATTGTTGGAGTTACTATAAAAAAGTAGTTAGTTAAAATAGATAATAGAATATTTTAATATATTTTGAGTAGTTATTTTAGGTAGCATTGTTAGAGATGCTCTTAGTCCTTCACAGTCTGCCTCTCTTTCTGGACACGGATACATAAAAACCTAATATAAGAGTAAGCGAGAATTCCTTCAGCCATGAGTTTCTTTTTGATATGAGGTATGCTTTCAACCCTATCTCTTCATCTATTATCTTAATGCAAGAGTGTGTTTGATTCAGATGTTTTTTATTTCAAAATTCTTCTTCGACCCTAACAGTTACCATATATTGTATTTTCCATAGAAATTAAATAATAGATCTTTGTGTATGTGTGATATCATGTATAGTGAAGTTATTACCACAATTATATAAATTTTAGTAGATCCTCCTTATGCACACAATAAATCTAGATGTTAATGGTAAATCATTACAAGTATCAAATTCATTAATCCCCAAGGTATGCTTGGATTGCTTATATACAATGATGTGTATATATACTGCATGCATGTGTGATATAATGAATTATCATTGTGTGGATGTTGATGTTGATGTTGAATAGTAGGTATGCAAGCTTGATATCCATGATTTTTTGCCACTCAGACAATCTTGTGGTTTTGGATGTTAATCACAAAATGGGTGTTGGTGTTTGAGGTGAGTAGTGTGTATATAACAATTTATTTAATATTTACATTATAATTTATGTAAATATGATGATCCCAAGATTAATAACACATAAATATATATAAGTGTATTTAACTATATATATAACTATAAAAATAATATACATAACTATATATAAATATAACAACATATATTTAATATACATACATCCATACACATACATACATGCATACATATGTGTGTGTGTGTGTGTGTGTGTGTGTGTGTGTATTTGACAATATGCATATCAACGTATAACTATATATAAATGTATTTATCTACATCAATACCTATACATAACTATATGTCTAAATATATATAATTACATGAAAATCTATATAAAACTACATCTACAACATGTATAACTACATTTATAACTATATGTATAACAATGTGTGAAATCACACATGTAACTATAATTATAATTAAAACTTATAACAACATATATATAACTATATGTTTAACTATATTTGTATAACTATTTATAAATATATCTATAATTATATAAAACACTTTATAACTTTATTTTACTATATTTGTAACTATGTAAACTATTTTTATAACTATATTTATAACTATATAAAACTATTTTTTTAACTATATAATAATTTATAACTATATGTATAATTCTATATAACTATATTTCTAACAAAATATACTATATATATAATAATATATAACTATATATAATTGTATTTTACAATATGTATAACAATAAAAATGTTATATATAACAATATTTTTAACTACATACATATTTATAACTATATCTATAATTATATATAACTCTATTTATACCTAAATATACTATAGGTATAAGAACACATAATTATAAATAATTGTCTTTTACTATATGTATAACTATAAAACATTATACATAACTATATTTAAATAAATAATTAATAAGATATATTTAATATACAAATTATATATAATTCTATGTATAATTATATACAACTCTATTTAATATATGTTTTGTTTTGGTGTGATGATAAATATGTTCATCCAAGTTTGTTGGGTCTCAGGTTTGTGGTCAATAAGATAACTTTTTTGATTATTGGGGATAAGATTGTTAATATATTGAATTATCTCTGACTCCATACTAAGCCGGAGCCTTGTGTAGTGCGCATGACCTTTATTTAGTTTTGTTTGGTAAGTTTTTTACTTTTTTTTCAGAATAGAATAATGACCAGAAGGAATTAATTTCTTTGGCGCGTGGAAGCTCTTCACCATGCTCAATTGGATGTCATACCAGTAATCACATCTTTAGTCATCAAAAAAGAAATTTGAGAAGTATTACTCTATATCTAGCAAATGATTAGATTTTTGTCACCAAGTTATCGACTTATTCCCACCATTAGAGCACATGTTAATTCTATGTTATTGCAACATGATTAGGTTCATTTGTAATCTTGCTTTTGTCATCATCAAAAAACTATTGGTTGGTTAAGAACGAAATTCTTTGCATAATCTTCCTCATTTGGAATAAAAAAATATTTTTTGAACAATCCTCAGGGGGTGTTATTTTTTTTTCTATGCAAAAAAATATCTTTAAGCTTGATACTTGCATGTAACTATGTATTGCTTTTTATGAAGCCATAATGCACAATAGCCTTATGGTTAGTTGAACTAGAAAGTTTATGGACATGTTTAAATCCCTCTATCAATGCCTATTCCTTTCTTTTGGTTATAGGGGCTTGCATCTACCAATTCTTAGGGATCATAAGATTAGTTGAGGTGTTAATCTAGCTTGCGAAACCCATGGCTTAAACTAGGTAATACTTTTTATGATTCAAATGTATAACTAAATTATGTTTTATGTGTGAAAAACATCTTCATATTATTATTTGAAATTTCAAGTTTGTAAAAATAAACTATACGACATAAAAAATGGGGAGAAAAGAAATAAAATATATATGTGAAAATATTGGTTAAGAGAGATGAAAATTGGCTTCACGAGAAGTGTCTTATATATCTTTAATAGTCATGAATATATTTTAGAATGATTTATTCATAGCTTCATGCTAGCTTATTATTATTATATACAAAATATTAAATTAAAGTAGTTATCAATCTTAAAGTTTATTATTAATACAAATATGAGCTCACATCATAATAATTATTTTATGGTTTATAATCACTCATTACAAATGGGTAAATATGAAAATCTCATCTTTATTAGATGTGTGTGTATACAAAAATAATAATTGATATTATGGTCTATTATTATTAAGACCCAAAAATAATATTAATAGTCAAATAATCAAAAATATCTTGAATCACTCAAAGAGAATAAAAGCAATTCCATATATATTTTCATATATCTGTGAATATAAATAGGACCACATCGTACATCTTATTAAGAGAACCTAATAAAAGATTTACAATATTGATAACATTTTTTAATATCAATCTTAAATAATAAGAGAAAATATATTCTCATAATTTTTTTTATATCTAGTAGAGTTAACAATGGAAAACTCATCGAGAAATAATCACATAAACATAAGCTAGAATAAAATAAATTTTTATTTCAAATATATTACTTAAAAACTAAAAAAATATTTAAATCATTGAGCTATTCGAAACTTTTATAAAAAAATATTTGAATATAAAAATATTCAATTTATTAATATATATAATAATAGTATCAACTACAGTAATATAACACAACTTTCCTCTGAGTTATATTTATAGAAATAATATATTTAACTCAAAAAAATCATAAAAATGCGAATCTTAAAGACTTTTCCAAATAAATTTCATCATTTAAATCATTATGATTAAATGTATTATTTAAAAATTAATTATTAATTAAATAAAACAAGAGTGAGATACAATCTATACTTTAAGTATAAATACGTGTAGAGGCAAAAGCATAATATAACATGTTGAATAATTAGTAAGTCAATACATATTTCATGAGATATTGAGGTATAAATGCTTTTAATTCAAAAAAAGATCATATATATATATATATATTATAAAATAAAAAATTAATTCATTAGAAAAAAAATATTATTAGTTTCGTATTTATTCAAAAAAGCATAATTAAGTAACAAATAAAAAATAAAATTATAATAAAATTTCTTTTCATCAAAAAAACACAATCATTACATAAAATAATAGTGGATTTAAATATATATGATTAAAATATTTTAAAATAAATTTTCTTCTCTAATATCATCATTATTTTTATTTAGTATATTCGCAGTTAGAAAGTTTTTACTAACAAATGATTGATTTCATATTAAATAAATATGAAATCATCACAATTTATATGAATTTTTTTTATAATAATTAATTTCAAACTCAACTTACTCATATTATTATAAGTTCTAGCTAAATGATATTTAAGATTAAGAAAATCATTAAAAAAAATTGACCACAAAATTCCTAAGAAAACCAAAATGTGAGTTAACTTGAAAACAATCTCTTTAGCCTCACATAGATTGCCACGACGAAAAAAATCTTTAAAGAAATTATATCACTTAATTACTAATTTGTGGTAATGATGAATTGCAGGTATAATTTTTTGAATACTATAATGACTTAGAAAGACATGAGATGGCGCAATTTATTTTCTTACTTTTAAAGAAACATTTGAACAAAATTCATGCCCCCTACAACACGAATGATAAATGATGTGATTAAATAATTGATAAAAATTATAATAAGAAAAAAAATAAAAGAAGATATCAATGTGATTAAGTAATTTGTAATCATAGTTGATTTATCCTAAAATGTCTTATAAAAAAATTTTTTACGTTGTCTTAATTGAATATTTTTTATAATCTCTAAATTTTTAATATGAAAATAAAATGGCTACGTAACATACAAGATAAATCACTTTATGTTTTTTCAAGAAAAATACAAATTCTCACAATGTATATTATATAATATTATAATTTTTAAAAAACTGTATTTCATACTCTTAGTAAATATCAATCATTTTTTAAAAATAATGTATAAATATATAAAAATTATTTTTTTTATGAGATATGAATTATGTAATATGATAATACTTATTTATAAAAATAACAAAATAATAAAAGTCATCTTACATAATAATATTATATAATATTCTAGGTAATCTAGATAAAATATAATTTTATTAGTATTCTCTTGACATACTATGAAAATGCTAACATATTTTCTTATGTGTACCTCATTATTAATAAAAACAATCTATTTTATGCTTGATTTCATAATTTTTAAATTTATCAAAACAAAAAAATTAAACCGATAGTGAATAAAAAAAAGATTAATGAAAACCAAGCATCTAATTTATCCCTTAATATGACAAAAATAGGGATAGACAACATGATCAATTCTTAGAAAAGTCATCCACAAAGTTATATAAATCCTACAAAAATATCTAAAAAAACATGGTTAACTTTGACATTAAAATTAAGTTATTTTGCAGGATAATTCAAAATAATAAGATTAACAATAATGTTATATCATATTGTAGATCATATAATATTAGCATATGCTAGTATGGCATCAGCTACTATATAAAATGATTTAAGAAAAATAGAAATTTACCAACAAAAAAATTGTTAACTCACAGATCAACAAGGCAAAAGTTAATAATTAAATTTGAATAAAAAAATATTAAGAAACTTTAACCTTGCGAGAAGATGAAGAGCATGACAAACTTAGAGAATGTTTTAAAATAATTCACTCAAGAGATTTATAGTATTTTTGGCACATTATGTGGTGAATTCTCAAAAAACCTAGTGGCATGCTCGATAATTTTTGATACTTATACCAATAGTAAAATTGAATTGGTAAGGAATACAATTCAAAAACTTTAAGTTAATGGAAAATAGAAAAGATAAAATAAATATACCAAAATAATATAACGAACATTGATACTATTTTACTAAATAAGCATCATATAAATAGTATTAACTATTATAAAATTAAAAACATTATAATGAGATAAAAAGAAAATAATAAATAAATATATCTAATGGATCATGTTAAAAATAGAGTGCACTCAAAAACTAAAGAATTCAAAGTATAAAAAATTTTAAAAATAATTAATTGAAAAAGTAGGATTAGTACCGCTAACTTCAAATAGTTAAGATATTACTTAATTAATAATAATGATGATACATCGTATTATTGTTAACTCATAAAAAATATGTGATAGCCATAGAGAAAATCTAGAATGCTACTTTCTAGAGCATAATAGTGATTTAGTGGGCAAATTTTATGATGAACCTCATGTTGGACTAATTGTATGGTGATTAACCTCTGATAAACAAACAAACATAAGTTGTCGCTTAGAGAGAGCCAAATGTTTAAAAATCCTGCATAGATTAAAAGCTAGGATGATGTTGTTGATGATCAATAACTATATGTTTACCTATATATGTATAATTATTTCTAAATATTTGTATAACTATATAAATCTCTTTATAACTATATTTTATTATATTTGTAACTATGTAAACTAATTTTATATTTATATCCACAACTATATATAACTATTTTTTTAACTTAACTATAATTTATAACTATATGTATAATTCTACATAACTATATTTCTAACAAATTATACTATATGTTTAATAATATATAAGAATATTTAATTGTATTTTACTATATAAATATTTGTATAACTATGTAATACTCTATATAATTAAATATAACTATATTTGTAACTATGTATACACATATGTATTCATATAATTAAATCTATTTATTTGTTTATAACTTTTTATACATTTATGTATAACTACTTATAACCACTTGTATGAATATATCTATACATAACTATATCTTTAACTATATATAACTTTATTTTTAACTATATATGCTATAGGTATAAGAACCTATATCTATAAATAATTGTCTTTGATTATATGTATAATTATAAAAACATTATATATAAATATATTAAAATTTATAATTAATAACATATATTTACTAAATTTTTTTATATATTAATATAAAAAAATGTATTTTAGTATATCTATACCTATACATAACTATATGTATAAATATATGAAATTATATGAAAAAAAATATATACCTACATGTATAAATATAAGCTAAACTTTAGGTGTATCTATATGTATAACCACATGTACATATATTTATAATTATATGTAATACAACATACAACATTATGTTTAATTATATGTATATAACTATATATAAATATTTGTAAAACTAAATAAAACGTTATATGATTAAATATAACTATATTTTTAAATATTTATACATATATGTATACATATATGTAAATCTATATATTTGTTTATAACTTTGTATATATTTATGTATAACTAAATATAACAACTCATATGAATATATATATATATATATATATATATATATAACTAAATGTTTAATGATATATAAATTTTTATAACTATATATATTAAATGTATAATAACATAAAATTATAAATAATTCTATCTTACTATATGTATAATTATAAAAACTTTATACATAACTATATTTAAATATATAATTAACAACATATATTTAATATATATTTTTATATATTTGTATAAAAATTGTATTTTAGTATATATATACCTATATATAACTATATGTATAAATATATGAAATTATATGAAAAAATATATATACATACATGTATAAATATAAGTTTAACTATACGTGTAACTATATGTTTAACCACATGCAACTATATTTATAATTATATGTATAAAAACATACTACATAATGTTTAACTATATGTGTATAACTATATATAAATATTTGTATAACTATAAAAAACTCTATATAAATTAATATAACTTTATTTTTAATTATGTATGCATATATGTATACATATATGTGAATCTATATAATTGTTTATAACTTTGTAAAGATTTATGTATACCTACTTATAACTACTTGTATGCATATATCTATATATAACTTATGTTTAACTATATATAACTATTTATAACCACATATACTATATGTATACTAAGATATACTTATAAATGGGATAATACTAATTTGTTGCACTAACTTGAAATTAAATGGCAAAAGATATAAATCAACAATATGTAAGCATATAGCATGAGAGTGTCCATTAGTCAGGTTCATATAATACAAATAAGGCTCATAACTATATGTGCTAGTCTCTACTACGAAACCTCGTAGGAAAGGCTAGCTCAAAATTCCCTACTAATTATGAGAATAATTTTGTGTGAGAATTATTTCTGAACTGAATTTGATTTTTGTCTATGTGTAGCAAAACATGATGAGATTTTTTTTGTGGGTTTCAATTTTTTTTATTCTGGTTTTGCTCTTTGATTTGCTGATTAACCAAGCTAATAATGAATCTTTGCATAACACATGATGTGAGATGCATGAAAAAATTCTGATTCAAAGCATTCAGTAAGTTTCACGGTCCTTCCATTGCATGGGTCCCATATTTATCAATTTCAGCTTGATCAAAAGAAGGCCTAGCTTCGTATATCTTCATTATTCCTAAAATATTTTATTTTTGCACTCTCTTTCTCTCTAGACATAATTGCTAGACATCGTTTAGATTTTTGTTGAATTTCTATGACTATCAACTTTAATTTGTGTTTGTTCATATTTATAATAACTATTTTTATATATCTGTGAATGTGTTTGTGTGCCTAAATTTTTTGGGTAGAGTTTTAGTCTATTATAGGTATGTAAAAGGCATGGTTGGTCTTTCATGGTGCTGGGAACAATACCTTAGCTTCTTAAACTGTGAGATGAACGAAAAAATTAATTCCACGCATACATAGTTTTGTTCTTGACACTCTTATTTTGTGTAAATCAGTGTTTTCACAGTTCAGATCTGCAACTGCTTATTATCGGTTATTTGTTTGTAAATATAGTATGTTATGCTCAATGTGTAGTTGTAACAATGTTCTTTATCTGAGTGGAGTAACAAAGAAAAAAGAATTAGAAATGCTGACCATGCATGAGATTCATATATGCATTTTTTATGAGATTCATATATTCATATATTTGTTTGTAAATAGATTATTATCTATCTATTCATCTATCTATTTGTCTATCTATTTGTCTTTTTATCCATATTTTTATCTGTTTGTCTATATCTATGTCTATTTGTTTGTCTCTATATCTATTTATCATTTATCTATCTTTATATATATTTGTCTAACTATCTATCTATATTTAAATATATTTATCTAATATTTACATGTCTATCTATCTATTTATCTTTATTTCTATCGATCTGTATATGTATCTATCTATCTATCTATCTATTTTTGTGTCTGTTTATCTATTTATCAATCAATCTATCTATTTATCTCCCTATCTATCTAAAAATATATCTATCAGTCAATCTATCAATTTATTTATCTGTCTATATATCTATCTATCTATTTTTCTGTGTATCTATATGTATATCAATCTCTATATTTTTCTACCTATCATTCTTTTTATCAAACAATCAATCAATCTATCTATCTATTAATGAATCTATCAAACTATTTATAAATATGTATATTAATTTATCTATAAATTTATCTTTAAATCTATCTATCAATCTATCAATCAATATGTCTATCAATCTATATATCAATCTATCTATAAATCAATATATCAATCTAACTATCTTTCTATCTATTTATATGTCTACCAATCTGTCTATCTATATGTCTATTTATTTGTCTATTTATCTGCTTATGTTTATGTATATATGACTATATATATTTAACTAACTATTTATCTACCTATCTTTCTATCTACCTATTCATCTATCTATCCATCTATCTATTTGTCTATCTATCTGTCCATCTATCCATCTATTTATCTATCTCTCTATTTATTTGTCTAGTTATATATCTATTGATTTATCTATCTATGTGTCTATCTATCTTTCTAACTATCTATCAATATATATATATATATATTTATTTGTTTATCTATGTATCTATTTATCTATCTAACTATTTGCCCATCTATCTAACTATCTATAAGTATATTTATATATCTATCTATGTATCTATGGATCTATTTATATATCCATCTAACTATCTATCTATCAATCTATCTAAAAATATTTTTATTTAATTTACTATTTATCTATCTATGTGTTTATCTATCTATCTAACTATTTGTTAATATATCTATTAATCAATCTGTCTATCATTATATCAATAAATCTAATTATCAATCTGATTATAAATCAGACTATCAATTTGACTATCTATTTTTGTATCTATTTGTTTATTTGACTGTCTAACTATCTATCTATATATCTAACTATTTATCGATTTATCTATCCATCAATATATTTATTTAATTATCTATCTATTTATCTATATATCTGTCTAACCATCTTTTTATCTATTAATTTATCTCTATATCTATATATCAACGTGTATGTCTATTGATCTGTCTATTTATGTGTCTATCTATCTGTTTATCTATATACCTGTCTATCTATTCATCTATATATTTGTCTTTTTATCTACCTATCTATCAATCAATCTATTTATAAATCTTACTATCTGTCAATGTAACTATATTTAAATCTGTATATTTAATTTCCTATATATCAATCTAACAATATTTCAATCAATCAATCAATCAGTCTATCTATCTATATTTCTGTCTATCTATCTATCAATATATTTATTAATCTACCTATCTATCTGTCAATCTATCAATCAATCTATCTATTCATTGATCTATCTATCTATCTATCTATCTGTATATCTATCTATATATGTCTATATATCTGTCATCTATTTATCTATCTATCTTTTTATCTTTCTTTCTGTCTATAGACTTGTCTATAAATCTATCTATCAATCTGTATATCTATTTGTCAATATATCTATCTATCTAATAATCTATCTATCTATTTATTTATTTATTTATTTATTTATCTATCTATCTATTATTTCTCTATCTATCTATCTTTCTATATTTCAATTTGTCGATCTATCTTTCGATCAATCTATTTATCAATCTTTTTATCTATCCATCTATAATATGTCTATATATCTATTTTCCTTTATGTCTATCTATCAATCAATTAATCTATCTGTCTATCAATATATATATCTATTATCTATATATCTATCTATATATATGTAAATGCATCTTTCTATATATCTATCAATCAATCAATCTATTTGTGTGTCTATCCCTCTTTCTATCTATATATCTATTTATCTATCTATATGTTTGTCTATATGTCTATCTATCTATTTGTATATCTATCTGCCTATCAATATATTTATTTATCTATTTATCTATGTCTTTGTCTATCTATCTATCTATCTATCCATTTCCCTATCTATCTATGTGTCTATCTATATGATTGTATATATATCTATCTATTTGTATGTCTATTTGACTATCTATCTATCAATTTATCTATATTTTTGTCAATCTGTCTATCTATCAGTCTACCTATATGTATATCTATCAAATATAATTTTTTATCTATCTATCTATTTATTTTTATATTTATCTATATGTCTATTTATCTGTCTGTCTATCTATCTATATATCTATCTATCTATATATCTCTTTATCTATATGTCTATCTTGCTAACTATCTATCTATCGATCTATTTATCTATATATCTACCTATCTACAATTTATCTATCTATGTGTCTATCTATCTATCTATCTGTTTAAAAATCTATCTATTTGAAATATCTGTCTATCTATTTGTCTATCTATTTGTATATCAATCTTTCTATCTATCTTTCTATCAATCTAGCTATCAATCTATCTAATAATTTGTAAATCTATCTATCTATCTATGTGTATATATATCAATATGTATATGTATTTGTCTATCAATATGCCGTTTAAGCTATCTATTAATCTATCTATCAATTTATCTACTAATCTGCCGATCAATCTGTCCATTAATATTTATATTACTTTGTCTATCAATATGTATATCTATATGACTATTTAAATATATATCTATCTATATATCTGACTATAAATCTATATGTCTATCTATGTATCTATCTTTCCATCTATCTAACTATCTATGTATCTATCTATGTATCTAACATACTTTCTATCTATTTTGATATCTATTTGTCTAAATATCTATTTATTGATTTCTATATCTATGTGTCTATATATATATTTATCAATTTCTCTATCTATGTGTCAATCTATCTATCTATATTTCTAATTATTTTGTTTCTATCTAACAATCTATATGTATATTTATTTATCTATCAATTTGTGTATCTATCTCTGTATCTATTTATTTATCTATATATCTATATATTTATATATTTGTCTGACTATTTTTCTATCAATTTGTCTATAAATATGCCTATTTATTTAAATAGCTACTTGTCCAAATATCTTTCTAACTAACTATCTATCTATATATTTATCTATCTTTCTCGCTAACAATATGTCTATCTATGTATTTATCTATTTGTTTGTCTAATTATTTGCCTATCTATAAAATTATCTTTCTATATATCTATCTATCTTTTTATTAGTCTATCTATTTTTCTATCTATCTATTTATCTATCTATCTAACTATCTGTATATCGATCTGTCTATAGATCTGCCTAAAAATATCTCCATATATTTGTCTATATATCTCTCTAACTATCTTTCTATCTATTTTTCTAAATATCTATCTATCAATATCTCTATAAATATGTTTATATATATTTCTATATATCAGTGTAACTATATTTTTATCTATCTATCTATCTATATATATATATATATTTGAATATCTACCTTACTATCTCTCTATCTTTATATCTATCTATGTATCTATCTATTTGTCTATCTATAAATCTATCTATTTATCTATCTATTAATTATCTATTAATATGTCTATCAATTTGTCTATCAATATATGTATCAATTTAATTATCAATCTTTCTATCAAATTTTCTAATAATTTGATAAGCTGTCTATCTATGTGTCTATCTATCTATATGTATAAGTATTTGTTAATATGTTAATCTATCTATCTTTCTGTCTATATATTTGTATATCAATCTTTCTATCTATCGGTCTATCTATCTACTTATTTATCTATCTATTTATTAATCTTTCTAAATATTTGTCTATTAACCTATTTATAAATATGTCAATTAATTTTCTATATATCTATCGAACATTTTTTCTAACTATCTTTAAATATATCTATCTATCTATTAGTTTGTCTGTCTAGATATCTACATATATATATATATTTGTCTATCTATCTTGCTATCTATATATCTATCTATCTAATTTTTTATCTATCTTTCTATCAATCTAACTATCTATCTATCTGTTTGTCTGTCTATCTATATGTCTATCTATCTATCTATCTATATATCTATCTTTCTTTCTTTATATCTATATATCTATCTATTATTTATCTATCTATCTATCCATCGGTTTATTTATAAATCTGTCAATCTTTCTATCTATTTGTGTATCAATTTTATAACTATCTGTATATTTATCTATCTATCTATGTATTTATATATCTGACAATCTATCTGATTTTTACCTGTCTATCTACCTATCTATCTATCTATCTATCTATCTATCAGTCTATTTATCTGTATATCTATCTATTTATCGCTCTATCTATCAATATTTTTATTTATCTATCTATTTATCTATTTGTCTATCTATCTATTTATATGTTATATATATATATATATATATATATATATATATATATATATATATATATATATATATATCTCTCTCTCTCTCTCTCTCTATTTATATGTCTATTTGTCTATCTATTTGTAAATATTTCTGTTAACCTATCTGTCTATCTATTTGTATATCTATCTTCATATCATTTTGTTTATCTATTTGTCTATGTATATGTCTATCTATCATTCTATATATCTATCTAATTATCTACCATTCTAAATGTCTATCTACCTCTATATTTTGTTTCTATCTAACTATCTAAGTATATATTTGGCTATATTTCTATCTATTTATCTATCTATCTATATGACTATCTATCAATTTGTCTGTCTGTCTATATATATATATATATATATATATATATATATATTTATATCTATCTATCTATTTGTCTAACTATTTTGCATCTATATAACTATCTAAATGTATATCTATCTATCTATTGATTTATCTATCTATCTTTCAATCTATCTCTCTAAATATTTATATATTTGTCAAACTATCTAACTATATATTTATATATTTGTCTAGCTATTTATTTCTTGATCGGTTTATAAATATTTCCATTTATTTGACTATCTTTTTGTTTAAAAATCTTTCAAACTATCTATCTATCTATATATCTATTTATTTATCTATCTAACTCTCTATCTATTTGTCTATCTGTCTGTCTGTCTATCTATCTATCTATCTTTCTATATTTCTATTTGTAGAATTATTTTCTTATCTATATAGCAATCTATCTGTATATCTATTCATCTATCTATTTGTTTATATATCTGTCTAACTATCTATGTTTCTATCTTTCTATCTATCTATATATCTATCTGTATTACTATCTATCTATCAATCTATTTACCGATCCGTCTATAAATATGTCTATAGATTTCTTTATATATCTATCTAACAATCTTTCTATCATTAGTCTAACAATATTTCTATCGATCTCTCTATAAATATGTCTATATATTTTTTTATATATCTTTCTAACTATCTTTCTATCTTTTTATCTTTATATCTATCTATTTGTCGATCACTTTATCTATCTATTTATTTATTTATCTATCTATCTATCTATCTTTATATCTATCTATCTATCTGTCTATCTATCAAAGTGTCTATATTTTTTTTTATAAAGTTTGTTTTATTAATTATATAACCCTCTCTTTTGGCAGAGGAATACCATTATTTACAAGCTAATTTCTACCCATTTCCCATTTACATCCATTCATAAACTTTAACATACAATATTTAAAGTAAAATTAAAACTATCAAGTGCCATGAAAATATACTTTTCTTTCTCTTTAAGAAGTTTCTTAGTGCTGAAATTTGTATTTCCATTAAACTTTTGCCATTAAATCTTTATGCTTTTTGTTTCCGGTTTGCTAGCTGCCATTCTTGTTCATTTAGCTCTGCTAATCTTCTAATCCATTTGATTCTCTTAGCTTTTTGTGCTTACATATGCTTGTTCTGTTCAGATTTCTTCCCAGTAGTTTTGTGACCCCTGTAGCCTTTTTTAGAATATCTTCCAAACTTATTTACAGACACTTGTAACTCTTATTAATCTTGCCAACACTTCTGTATAACATATACTCCAAATACTCATAACAGATATCAGCTTTTTCCAAGCTCATATCTGTCAGCTTTTTTAAGCTGATATCTGTCTACATATACATGTAAGCAGACCAAAACCAGCTGGAAAATAACTTTCTCTGACCAGCTTTTTCCAGCACATACTGCCTACATTTACATGTAAGCAGACTGGAAAACACCAGTAGAAAAACATCAGTTTTCCAGAACAGCAGTTTTGGAGAGTTATATTATAGAAGTATGTTTTCCAGTACATATACAATTACCAGACATCAGTTTTCCAGAACAGCAGCTGGAAAACCCACCAACTTACATCCTCACACCTTTACAGACCCTTATATGTGTCTATAAGAGTGTCTACCTTACACCCTTACAAACCCTTACAGACCCTTATACCAACTTACACCCTTACAACAGCTGGATAACAACAGCAACCTAACCAACAGACTCAGCTTCATCCTCTCTTCAAGGTAACTTTTCCCTTTTTTAGCCAAATTTCTTCATTTATTTCCCTGCGAAATTATTAACAAAAATACAACAATTCTATGCAATTAGTATTAGAGTGTCTACCTTTACTTCATTCACTGCTCCTTAAGCCTTTAACCTATGTTTGAAAACAAAACCAAAATACACAACCAAGCAAAAGAAATATCCAAGATCCCAAGCTTAGCAGTTTTTTTTTTTGGGTCTATCTTTTATTGCCCTCCCCACAGGACTGGGGTGGCTCTTCATTTGTTTCATGACCTCCCCCTGTAATAGAGTTTATATCTGCAAAATAGTCGAGTAAGCTTTTTTTTTATAAATATCAAATTTTAAAAATAAGTTCTTCTCTTCCCCTCTTATCCTTTAGACTTGAGTTTTAATTTTTGTTAAAACTTAGGTCTAAACCTTTATATTTAAGCTAATATTTGATATTTATGGAAAACCAATTTTATCTAAACTTATTAAACTTTTATATTTTTCAGGGATATCTTTCCCTTCAAATTCTTGAAAACCTCTCTTTGTACCCTCTTCTACTAATTTATCTGCCAAAGCATTCGCTTCTCTGTATATATGTATAATTTCTCCTTTAAGTTCTATTAGTAGTGTTTTGATTTTATCAATATTTTCTTCTAGTTTCCATAGTTCTATTTTTCTTATTACCAAATCAACTAATAAACTCGAATCAACCTGCACTTGAATATTCTGAAAATTATTATCTTTACATATTTGTAAACCTTTATGCAAAGCCATAACCTTTGCATTCAAGGCGGAGGAAGCTAAATCATTCATTGTGAATGCTCTTATCACCCCACCTTCCTCGTTTCTTATGACCCCCCCCCCCCCCCCCCCCCCACCTGCATCTCCCATATACATTTTAAAACTCCCATCCGTATTTAATACTAGGCCATTTTGTTGGAACTTTTTTCATCTGATAATTTTAATTTCTGGTCTTTTCTTTGTCCTTGTAATTAGACCCCAAGCTTCTTTCCTATTTTCATCTATTCCTACACTTCCATGCTTGATAGGACTACAGGCTGAGATAAATGCAAATTCTTTTTTAATTTCCTCTAGAATATTTACTGCATTCATTGGAATGCTGTCAAATCTGCTTTTATTTCTTGCTTTCCAGAGACACCATACAGCAATGTGAGGGATGTATATCCTTAACCATTTAATAATCTTGTTCTTTGTTTTACTTTCCTTCCATTTTTTTATTCTTTCTATTAATACATCCGAGCCTTTTTCTAACTCAACTTCTATTTCTAATTTATTCCATATGTTTTTAGCTATCTTCCCTATTGAAAACAGATGATCCATACTTTCTATTTCTTGGTTACAACATTCGCATCTAGATGCTAATCTTATACCTTTTTTTTGAATGTGCTCATCAATCGGGATGGCTTTTGAGAGAAGTTTCCACATAAAAATGTTTATTTTTTGTGGAAGTTCCTTTTTCCATGCTTCTTCAAAAATCAATTGGGGAATTTTTTTAGTTCTCACCAGCTCTTTTACACTTTTTAAAGTAAATTTTCCTTGTGCATCTAAAGACCATTTCCATCCACTTTTAGTTAATATGGAATGATTTTCCACCATATTTCACTGCTTGTACATTAATTTCTAGCTTTTTGACACTTTTTTGTATTATTAAAGGCATTACTACCTAGTCTGTATCTAGCTTTTATATATGCCACCCAGAGACTATTGCTTTTATTATTTTTAACTCTCCACCAGTTCTTGCAGGCCCAAGCTTTTGCTATATCATTAAGATTTGAGAACCCCAAACCAGCTTCCTTTAATGGAAAGCATATGTCTTCCCATTTTTTCCAATGCAGCTTATTTTTGCTTCCATTTTTTCCCCAAAGGAAGTTTGACATTTCTCTTTCTAGTTTTCTTATGATAGTTTTTGGTGGATGTAAAGACATTAGAGTATGTGTTAGTGACCCATGCAATACATGTGAGATTAGAGTAACTCTTCCTGCCATACATAGCAGATTTTCTTTCCAACCTGTGATCTTTCGCCTTAATTTTTCCACTAGGAATACTAGGTATTCCCCCTTTAACCTTCCCTCAAAGATCGGGCACCCAAGATACATTAGCGCACCCTTTTTATGCATGAATCCGGTGATATTTTTTATCTTTTGAGCTATATTTTCAAGAGATTTTTCTGCTATCATAAATTGACATTTATTCTTATTCAGCAACTGCCCAGTTTCTACTTCCATTGTATTTAGTAATTTCATCATATGCCTCATGGATCGGTAACTGGAATTTGAGAAAATTATAATATCGTCTGCGTATGCCAAGTAGCAAGCCGTCGGTGTTTTTCTTGGTTGCTTATATCCAACAATTTTCCCCTCACTCATTTCCTTTTTCAAATTTACAATAAAAAGTTCTAGATAGATATTGAAAAGGGAGGGAGAAAGAGGGTCCCCTTGTCTAAGTCATCTCGAGGCTTTAAATTCTTTACCTGCTTGCCCATTTATAAGTATTTTAACCCATACACCAGATATACATCTATGTATTAAATCTATCCTAAATTCCGAGAAAACAATTTTTCTCATTAAATAACATAATATTTCACATTCTACCCTATCAAATGCTTTAGAAATATCTAGTTTCAATATTATATTAAGTCCTCTCAACATAGCTCCTATCTCTCTAATCAATTCTGAGGCGAGATTGATGATTTCCATCATCAATCTATCTTTAACAAAACCTGTTTGTTCTATCGATATAATAGGTGAGAGAATCTTACTGAGTCTACTCTGAATCACCTTAGCTAATATCTTGTAAATTGTATTACATAAACTAATTGGCCTATATTCTTCTCCTGTCTGCGGGTTAGATTTCTTAGGTACCAAAACAATATAAGAATTAGTCCATGCCTTTGTAATTTCTGTGCCTGCAAAAATCCAAACAATGGCTGTGACTAGCTCTTTTTTAATGATATTCCAGCTGCGCTGAAAAAACCCATTGTTCCATCCGTCAGGACCTGTAGCGCTATCTTTATTTGCATTAAAAACTACCTCTTTAACTTCTTCTTCTGTTGGGAATTCTTCTAAAATTTTATTATCATTTTCTGAGACTTTTCTCTCAATATTTTGAATTAATGTATGTTTTCTCGGAGTAAATGGCTTGCATAATAATTTCTTAAAATATTCTTTTAATTCATTTTTTATATCCTCTTCTTTATCTAGCCATTTACCATTAGATGCTTTTAACCCTTTTATTTTTTGTTTTTGTATTCTTACTTTGGCCATTACCTTAAAAATTTTTTTATTTTTATCTCCATCTTTTAACCACTTGACTCTCGCCCTTTTCTTCCAAAAAACTATTTCCATATGCATTCTAAATCTTAATTCAGCTTTGGCCTTGCTCAGATGGATACTTGAGCTATCGTCTTTTTGATCAAACTCCATTTCCAGGGTAGCCACTTTCTGTTACATTTCCTGAATATTTTTATTGATTTTTCCAAAAATCCTCTTTGTTCCATTTGCTTAATGTCTGCCTTAATTTTCGTAATTTCTTCGCTAAAATTTGCATAGGATTACCTGAAACAGGTTTTTCCCATGATTCCTTTACTATGCCATCATACCCTTTATGCTTTTCCCACATATTTTGAAACATAAATCCTTTATGTTTACCTTCGCTATTTTCAAATGTTATTAGCAAAGGGTTATGATCCGAGCATGTTCTGTTGAGATGCCTGAGCTTTATCCCACCAATCTTGTCCACCCATTTAGAGTTAAGTAGAACTTGATCCAGCCTGGACCAGATCACTTTCCTCCTCTTCTAATTGTTACACCATGTAAAGTTAGAGCCTAGGAAGCCTGCTTCCATTAGATTTGCTCTTGAAATTGCCTCATTAAAATGAGCTAATCCTATTTGGTCAGGAGGTCTTCCTCCCCTTTTTTCATTAGCATTTCTAATTACGTTGAAGTCTCCTCCAATAATCCATGGAGAATTTAATGCTGCTATTTTTTCCATCTCCTTCCATAGAGCTTTTCTTTCTTCCTTAGCATTATCAAAGTGTCTATAATTTTATGTATCAATCTAATTATCAATAAATCTATCAATCTATCTATTAATATCAATACCCATCTGTCTATATATTTGTCTATCTATGTACCTATCTTTCTATCTATCTGATAGTTTATCTATTTGTCTATCTATCTATTAATCTATCAATCTATCTATCTATCTATCTATAGGTCTATCTATCTATCTATCTATATACCTATATTTCTATCTATATTACTATCTATCTCTCAATCAAATCTGTGTACCTATGTATCTATCTATCTGTCTAATTATCTTTTTATCTATCTATATAAGTATCAATCAATCTATCTATCTATATATTTATATATCTATATCTATATAAATATATTTATATATATATAATTATCTATTTATTTATCTATTTATCTATCTATCTGTATATTTATCTATCTATTTATCAATCTGTTTAACTATCTGATCTGTCTATAAATCTATCTATTTATTTTACTATCTATTTAACAATCTTTCTATCAAACTATATATATATCTATCTATCTATCTATATATCTATCTATCTATCAATCTATTTATCTATCTGTTTGTCTGTCTATCTATCTATTTATCAATCTTTTTGTCTCTGTTTAAATCTCTCAATCTATCTATTTATCTATCCATCCATCTGTCTATCTATCTATCTATATATTTATCACATTATCTATCTAAATATCTATAAATCTATCAATTTATCTATCTATCTGTCTATCTATATGTCTATCTATCTTTATATCAATTGATTTATCTATCTTTCTATCTATATGTCTGTCTATATTTATTAATATCAGTCTATCTATGTCTATTTATCTATCTTTTTATCTATATATCAATCAATCTATATATCTATCTATCTATTTGTCTATTTGTTTATCTGCCTATCTATCTATTTGTATATCTATCTGCCAATCTATCTATCTATCTATTTGTCTATCTATATGTATATCTATTTGTCTATCTATCTGTCTATCTACCTGTTTATCTATCTGTCTATTTATTTTTATATAGTTCTGTCTATCTATTTTTCTATATATCTATCTTCTATCTTTCTATCTATATATCTCTCTCTCTATCCATTCGTTTATCTATCTATCAGTCAATCTATTTATCTATCTATCTATCTATCTATCTATCTAACTTTCTATCTATGTATCTATCTATCAAATTGTATATCTTTTTGATTTTCTATTTGCCTATCAACCTGTCTATTTGTATGTCTATAGGTGTATCTATCTATCTTTCTATTTGTCTATCTATCTTTCAGTCTATCTATCTACATATCAATTTGACTATCTATCTATCTATCTGACTATTGATCTATCTATCTATATGTCTATATTTGTCTATCTATCTGACTTTCTATCTATATGTCTATTTGTCTATCTATATGTCTATCATTATATTTATCTATCTATCTATATATTTCTCTATCTTTATGTCTATCTTTCTGTCTATCTATCTATCTACATGTCTATCAATCTATATATATGTATATCTATGTATTTATTTTTCTATATGTCTATCTGGCTATCTATCTATCTATCTATCTTTCTTTCTATCTACCTATTTACCAATATGTCTCTTTGTTTGTCTTTTTATCTATCTTTCTATGTCTTTATTTCTATATCAATTTGTGCGTGCGTGTGTGTGTATCTATATATTTGTCAGTCTATATATCTTTTATCTTTCTATTCTATCTAGCTGCCTATATATATGTCTATCTTTCTATCTATCTATATATCTATCTATATGTCTGTCTTTCTATCTATCTATAATTCATTCATTCTGTCTGTTTATATATTTTTATTTTTATTCCTCTATCTAGCTTTCTATCCATCTATCTATTTATTTATCTATCTATCTATCTATTTATCTCTCTCTAAATCTATCTATCAAATATGTGAATATATATATTATACTATCTATCTATTTATTTGTCTATCTATCTAATAATCTATCTATTTATTTATGTATCTATCTATCTAACTATCTATTAATCTTTTTGTTTATCTATTTGTCTAATCTAATCATATATCTATCTTTATATATATTTGTCTATTTATGTATGTATCTATATATCTATCTATTTGTCAATCAATTTGTCTATCTGTCTATCTGTCTATCTATCTATCTATTTATTTGTTTATCTATATGTTTAACTATCTTTATATTGATCAATCTCTAAATCTGTATGTCTCTCATTTTATCTATCAATCTTTCTCTCTAACTAACTTTCTATCAATCAATCAATCTATTTATCTATCTATCAATCAATCAATCTAGCTATCTATATGATTTGTATATTTATATGTCTAAATTTTTTTCTGTCTATCTATCTAGCTATCTAATTATCTATCTATTTTTATATCTATCTATCTATCTAATTATCTATCTATTTTTATATCTATCTATCTATCCATCCTTTTGTCAATCTTTCTAACTATTTAGCTGTATATCTATTTGACTATTTGTCTGTTTATATGTTAGTCTATCTATGTGTCTATCTGCCTTTTTATCTATCTATTTATCTAACTATCTATCATTCTTTCTATTTGTCTATTTATATATTTGTCTATTTATATGTCTATCTGTCTATTTATATGTCATAATATCTGTCTATATTTTTTTCTATTTATCTATCAAGTTTATATCTATCTATCTATCAATCTTACTATATGTCTATCAATATATCTATCAATCTAATAATCTGTCTATCTTTCTATTTATCAATATGCATTTCTATCATTATGTATTTCTATATTTCTATCTATTTGTCTTTTATTTTGTATATCAAACTTTCTATCGATCTATATATAAATCTGTTTATAAATCTATCTATTAATCTTTATATTAATTTGTCTATCAATTATTCTAGTTATATGTCTATTTAAATAACTTTGTATCAATCAATCAATCAATCAATCTATCTATCTATATGTCTATCTGTCTGTCTATCTCCCTATCTAATTATCCATCTATATATCTTTTTATCTGTCTATGTATCAATCAATCAATCTATCTGTTAATTTATCTTTATGTCTAACAATCTTTCTAAATAACTATCTTTATATCTATATATATGACTATCTATCTGTCCATCAATCTATTGATCTATCTATATCTATCTATCTATCAATTGATTTGTCTATCTATCTGTATATCAATTTATTTATTTATTTATCTGTCTGTCTATCTATCTGTCTATCTATCTATATATCTACCTATTTTTTATCTAAATATCTATCTATCTGTTAACTATATATAATTATATCTATTTACATTTCTATCTATTTATCTATCAATCTATATGTATATCTTAACTTTTTACCTATCAATCAATCTTTCTATGTTTCTTTCTTTCTTTATTTCTATGTATCTATCCATCTATCTACTTTTTGTCTATCTATCTATCTATCTATATATATGTTTATCTATCTGTCTTAATATTAGTATATATATATATATATATGTCTATCTTTATGTGTGTGTGTGTGTGTGTGTGTGTGTGTGTGTGTGTATATATATCTATCTATCTATTTGTCTAGCTATTTGTCTATCTATTTATCTATCTATCTATCTGTCTATCTTTTTTTCTGCCTATCTATCTATCTATCTATATGTCTATCTATCTTTGTATCTATTTGTAAATTTATTTGTCTCTGTCTGTCTATCTATCTATCTATCTGACACTCTATCTATTTATCTATCAATCTATCTATTATTTGTAATCTATATGTCTATCTATCCATTTATCTAAATATCTATCTTTCTATATATCCATATATCTATCTTGTTGTCTATCTATCTCTCTATCTATCAATCTAATAATATATCTATCTATTTTTATTTCAATAAGTCTATCAATATGTCAATAAATCTGTCTATGAATCTATCAATTTGTTTATCAATCCGTGTATCTATTTTTCTATCTGTCTGTCTATCTGTATGTCTATGTATCTATCTATCTGTCCATCTATCTATATGTCTATGTATCTATCTATCTTTCTTTCTATCTATCTGTCTATATGTCCGTCTATCTATATGTCTATGTATCTATCTATCTATCTATATGTCTATCTATTGATCTATTAGTCTATCTCTTTATCTATCTATGTATCTATGCGTGTGTGTATATTTCTATCTATCAGCATATCTCTCTGCATGTCTATCTATTTGTGTATCTATTTATCTTTTTATCTATCTCTTTATCTGTCAGGTTATCTATCTATCTATTTTCTATTTGCCTATCTTTTTTCTATCTTTTAATCTATCTATCTTTCTAATAAATTGTCTATATATCTGAATATCTATCTATCTATATATCTATCTATCTATCTATCATTTTATCTATATATCTATTTATATGTCTGTCTATCTATATATTAATTTATCTAACTAATGTTTAATAATTTATCTATCTATCTATCTATGAGTCTATTTATCTGTCTATCTATCTATTTATCTATATATATGTCTATCAATCTGTCTATCTATTTGTCTTTCAATATGTATATCAATCTATCAATCAATTTGTCTATCAATATGCCTATTAATCTATATATTAATCTGTCTATCAATCTTTATATCAATCAAATTATCTATCTTTCTATCAATCTATCTATGTATTTTTCTCTTTATCTATCAATCTATTTCTCTATCTATGTAAATGTCTATCTATCTTTCTATCTATCTATATGTCTATCTATCTAGCTATCTATCTATCTATTTGTATGTCTATCGGTATGTATGTCTATCTTTTTGTCTGTTTGTCTATCTATTTATTTATCTATCTATTCATTTTTTTATTTCTAGTTCTCACTTAAATTATCAAACTATATATCTATCAATCAATCAATCTATCTATCTATCTATATGTCGATCTATCTGTAAAATAACCTGACTAATTATCTATCTGTCTATCTGTCTATCTGTCTATCTGTCTGACTATATGTCTATTTGTGTGTCAATTTGTCTATTTATCTATCTGTCTATCAATCTATCTATTTATATATTTTCTTTATAGCTATTTGTCTATATGTTTGTCTATCTACCTCTCTCTCTGTCTGTCAATATATCTATCTATTTATCTTTCTATTTATCTCTCGATCTAAGTATATAACTATCTATCTATCTATTTGTTTATGAATTTCTATATCTTTCAATCTATCATTTATCTATCTATCTATCTATATATTTTTTCTATATTTCTATCTATCTATCAATCTATCTATATCTCTATCTCCATATCTATCTATCTATCTATCTATTTGTCTAATAATCTTTATATATATCATTCTATCTATCTGTCTAACTATTTATCTATATTTCTATCTATCTGTCTATCTTTCTATCTCTCTATCTTTTTATCTATATATTTTTCTATCAATCTATCTATCTATTTGTCTATATATCTATCTATCAATATTTCAATCAATGTGTCTATCAATATCCATATCATTATGTCTATCAATCAATATATCAATCAAATTATCAATCTTTGTATCTATTTATCTATCTATCTATCTAACTATCTATAAATCTATCTTTCCTATCTATCTATCTATCTATCTATATGTTTATTTATATATCTATCTATCTGCCTATCTATTAGACTATCTATCTTTCTATTTTCATGTCTATCAGTCAGTCTATCTATCTATTTATCTATCTATCTATTTGTATTTGAATGTCTATCAATCTTTGCAATTTGTATGTCTATCTATCTATATGTCTGTCTATCTTTCTATCTATTATCTATCTTTGTGTAGACTTATTTGTTTATCTATCTTTCTATCAATCAATTTATCAATCTGTCTATATATCTTTGTAACTATCAATCAATCAATCTATCTGTCTGTCTAATAATCTACCTATTTTTCTATATATCTATATATCTATCTGTCTGTCTGTCTATCTATCTATTTAACCATCTATCTATTTGTCTGTATATTTGTTAATCAATGTCTGTTATTTATTTATCTATCTTTGTATCTAATTATCTATTTATCTATCTGTCTATCTATCTATTTATCTATTTGTTTCGTTATTTGTTTATCTATCTATCTATCCAATTGTCTATCAATTTATTTATCTATTTATCTATCTATCATTCTATCTATCATTGTGTCTATCAATCAATCAATCTATCTATCTATCTATTTATCTATCTATCATATATATGTATTTCTTTATGCCTATCAATCTGAGTATCTATCTATCTATTTGTCTATCTTTATGTCTATGTATATATCTGTTTAATTCTCTATCTATCAATCTATATATCTATCTGATCTGTCTATCTCTCTATCATTCACTACAAGAAAAATCTCACATAGCTAGGGACAATTCCCTAGCTATATGGGAGATTTTCGTTGCTGAATGGTAAATAGCAACGAAATATCAATGTATCATCTCCCTTTCTAAAGTGCTTGCTAAATTTTAGCTACGGAATTTTCCCTAGCTAAAAAATTAGCGACGAAAAATTCCCTCGCTAAAAAAGAAAAATTTTGTTGCTAAACTAACAAGATAAACTAAATATTACATCGCTAAACAAAAATAATGATGGCTGAATCTCTAGCTAAAGTACCTAGCATTAGAAAATTAGTGATGGAATATCCGTCGCTAATTTTAATATTTCCCTAGCTAAATTAGCAAGGGAAATTTCCTTCTCTAAATTAGCCAGGGATTTTTCCCTCACTAATTTAGCTAAGGAATTTTCCCTAGCTATTTTAATTTCAAAAATATTTAAATAATTTAAAAAATTTAAAAAAATCTTAATTAAATAATTTATTATTTTTAAATCATATTGAATAGAAATTGAAACTATAAATAAATTATAATAAACAAAAAATAAAGTCATTTAATATCTTATTCAAAATCAATATTTTCCATAATTGAAACAAAAAAATAACAAACTTTTATTTTTATTCATCAATGTATCTATCGACAGGGCATAAAGTATAATATATCCATTCATCAACATTGCTTTCTCTCTCTCTACTCCTCCGATCATCATTTTTCTAATACGAAAAAGTTGTCCGAGTCACAGCTCATAATGTCTAGTGAAAAATCTCATCATTTATAGAAGTTTTATATGAGGAACAATGCGGCATCATATCTGTAAGAAAATTAAACCACTCAGTCTAAAAAAAGTTATGTTTTGATACATATATAATCCTACAGTATATATGTAAATATATACTAGCAATTCACTCGTGTATATATATAACTATAGTATATGTACATATAAACAGCAGTATTAAGTGTACATATAAACTGAGTTCAAATATACTCAGTATATACGTAGATAAAATACTGTAGTATTAAATGTAAGTATTTACTGACTTTATTCATATGTATATATCTCAATAGGTGTTGTTGTAGTTACTCCCCCTGTCGCTCCTGCCATTGCTTCCATTGCTGTAATCCCTGACAATACCACTGCTGTTGTCACAGCTACCACCATCGCCACTACTGCTAAAGTTGCAGCCGCTGGCCGCTATGGCGGCCACCGCCACTACCCCCGCTGCGGAAGCTGCCGCCGCTGCTACCACCACCGCTACTACTAACGCTGCTTCCTATGCTATCGCTGCTTCTTGTGCAGTTGCTGCTACCGCCACTACTGCTGCTGCTTCCGGTGTAGCCACTGCCTCTGCCTTCTATGCCGCCGCTTCCTCTGTCGCCGCAGCTGCCACTACTGCCGTTGCTGCCGTGGTTTCCGCCTCTGCCTTCGATGCCACGGCTACCCCCGCTGCCTCCGCTGCCGTGGCTGCCGCCATGGCTGCTGCCACCCATGCCGACGACGCTGCAGGCGCTGCTACTGCCACTGCCGCTATAGCTGCTTCTTGTGTCACTTTCACATCTACCATCACTGCGGCCACTGCTACCACTACTGTCGCTATTGCGGCAGCTACATTTAATGATAATAGGGCATTTACATACCTATAATAGGCTAAACAAAAATAGTTATTATATAAAAATAGTTATAGGGCATTTACCACTACATTCACATCTACCCAAAATTTTTGGACAAACACGAACATATTCACAGATATATAAAAATAGTTATTATAGACACGAAAAAACAAAAATTACAGTTGAATGTAATACAGTTTTAAAAAAAATTTAATTAAATAATTTAATATTTTAAAAATAAATTCACTAAAAACAAAAACTATAAAAGAAAATTTTAAATTAAAAAAAATTCATTAAATAACTTATTCTAATACAATATTTTAAATAACAAAAACAAAAAAATAATAAAAATTATATTATATCTTATTAATCAATGTATCTACCGAATGTGCATAAAGTAAAATCTATCAATGCATTGATGTTGCTTTCTCACTCATTGCTCCTCCGATCACCAACTTTCCAATGCAAAAATGCTGTCCAAGTCATGGTGCTTCATGTTTGTTGAAATATGCGTTCACTTATATAAGCTTCGTATGGAAAATAATGTGGTACCATATCTGTAAGAAATTTAAACCACCAAATCAAATCAAATTAAATAAAAAATAACTATATTTTGATAAATATATATTGCTATAGTAAATATGTACATATATACTAGCATTTCACCGGTACAATTATTACTGCAGTATATGTACATATAAACTACAGTATTATGCGAACATATATACTGAGTACATATATATACTCAGTATATATGTGCATAAAATGCTATAGTATTATATGTACGTATATAATGATTATATATGTACATATATACCGCATATGTTGCGGTTGCTGCTGCTCTTGCTACCGATGCTGTTCCCTCTACCGCTGCTGCTCTTGCTATCGCTACCACTGTCGCTGCCGATGCCGTTGGCACTGCTCCCACTCCCACTGCTACTGCCGCTGCCGCCGCTGCCGCTGCTGCCACCACTGCCTTTGCTACTGCCACTGCTGCCGGTGCTACCGCTACTGCTGCCACGGCTGCCGGTGTTGCCATTGCCGCCCCTACCGGCACCACTGCTACTGCCACAACCTCTACTGCAGCCGATGCCGCTGATGCCGCTACTACCGCTGATGCCTCTTCTGTCATTGATGCCACTTCTGCCGCAACTATCACAGCTGCCACTGTTTTCACCTCAGCCACTACTATCGGTGTTGCTGCTGCTACGGCCATTGCCTCTTCCGCTGCCACCACATCCTTCGCTGCCATCTCTATTGCTACTGCCGCTACTGATTATGGGCTTTTGCATACCTATAATAGGCTAAAACTCTACCCAAAAAAATTTAAGAGACAAAAACATATTCACAAATATATAAAAACAAATATTATAGACATGAACAAAAACAAATTAAAGTGTATTGGTATACAGCTTCACCAAAAATGCAAAAGATGTCCAGAAATTATGTTTAGAGGTAAAGAGGGTGCAAAAATATAATGTTTTTAGAAAAATAATGATAAATAAGCTAGCCCTCTTTTTTATAAAGCTGAAATTGGTAAATATGGGACTCATGCATTGGAAGGCTCGTGGAAACGTCAGAATGCTTTTAATTATGATTTTTTCTTTTCTCTCACATAATGTGTCCTGCAAAGGTTAATAATTTGGTTAATTGAAAAAGAAAAGAACAAAACTAGAATAAAAAAATTGATACTGGCAACAAAATATCATAATTATTTACTTCACATAGACAAAAATAATTAACAGTTCATAAATAATTATCATACTCCATCATCCTCATAATTTGTAGCGAATGCTAACCTTTCCTGTGAAGATTCGCAGTTGGATCTCGTGATGCTATCTGATGCACCAATGTCGATAACTGTGACTACATATAGGACATCTGCTATTGGATTGCTTTTTTAATATCTTTAATTTCTTGCATTTCTTCCATCAAATTAGTTAGCTACTCATCCTTCTTTTTTAGTTCGGTCTCCATATCTAAAATATGTTCATTTGTTTACTATGCTTGTTGTTCAACAGCCTCATGCACCATTGCTGAGAAAGATGAATTAGAAGCACGACTGCTACAACAAAACATCACTCACTTAGAGCCGACATCGTACACTCGCTGCTTCTTTCAACCTTCTATTGTCTCCAAATAAATTGGATCATAGTCAATTGGTTGAAGATTCATAAAACCCTCAACTTGTTGATGAGTAGCTGTCACACGTTCCTCCATTAGGTCCTGAGATAAAATGGAGATAAAAGCTATTCTAGATTTACAAAAAATAAAATAAAAATTTTGCATTCAAATTAATTTTTATAATGTACTGTAGTTTTTTAAAGTCTAATTAATATAACAATTTCTTACTGCAATCATCTGAAACTTGTTGTCAACATACTGATCATCCACTTTCATCACATGCATCTTCCTACAAATCTCATAGAAATTTGGATCTCGACACAATTCTCCAGCATAGAATATGTTTTTATTAATTCATAAAAAAATAAATGATAAAAAAGTTGAACAAAATTATTAAAACCAAGCAGAGATTATATATATTGGACTATTAGGACAAAAACAAAATATAGATATGTTTAGAATTTTAAATTTGTACCAAATCTCGAGCATGATCAATGCTCGACTTTGAACCTCCTGTGTGTCGACAGATTTCTATAACTAGTCCAGCAACCTCACTTCGTTGATTTTTGCTGGCAATATCTGATTTTTTCTTCACATCTGGGTCCTCCCAATAATTAAGCCACATGGGCCAGTCTTCCTCGGATATAAAATCAAGCATTTCTTTTATTTTCATTAATTTATGAACAAAATTAGAATACTATTTAGCTATTTTGATCTCCCATAATGACTTTATCTTTCTATCAAATTTGGGTGGCCATGTGCACTGATTATATAAAAAAATGACAAAAAAATTTATATTAACAACAAGAACATAATTATTTACTGCTTGAATAATAACCAACATAAAAGTTAAGTAATTAGATAATTATTTTTCAATTCTTTTGTTTTGTTATTTTTACCTGAAAGTCATTAAAATATGACTTATT
Source organism: Sapria himalayana (assembly GCA_029783825.1). Lineage (NCBI taxonomy): Eukaryota > Viridiplantae > Streptophyta > Magnoliopsida > Malpighiales > Rafflesiaceae > Sapria > Sapria himalayana. The sequence goes on from JAREIK010000075.1 coordinate 83,676, forward strand.
TGTCGATTGAGAAACTTTCTTGCAGGAGAAAGCTTTGGCATCAACCATTTTCTTGAAAGCCTTTGTAATTATAGTCGAACACTTGTGAGAAGGAATAAAACTGTACAAATAAATAAATACCATAGAAAACAAACAAATCATAACAATATAAAAAAACCACTGACAGTAACATCAATTTTTTTTTCAAATCATTTTTAAATTTTTCTTTTATCTCTCATCCACAATATCAATTTCTAACTTTGCACTGACATCAGAAGAAGTCACAACATTTGATGATGTCGTTGGTATTGTAAATGGGGGAACAATCAGTATAAATTATGGTGTAGAAGATTGAGATGGATCAAAAGTGTGAGCAGGAAGCACAATCGGTGGTGGGCTTACAACTGATAAAGGTGTTAGCAGAGGTCTCAATGATGGTGATGGTGATAAAAATAAAGATGGTGATTGTGATGTTGAAGTCAGGATATTGTGGCTATGAGCTGGTACTGATTCTGGAACATTATGTAACATACTAGTTGAATTTGGTTCATTTCTGTGTCCACATCCAGCTCCACCATGACCACGTCCTTTAGGCCCCATCTGCTGTTCAAAATAAAACAAAGAACAAAAAATAGAAAAATAATGAACAAGCATGCATTTTCAAATAAAACATACTGATATATTTCAATAAATTATAAAATATCTTTGATAGTTTAAATTTATGATAAAATAATAACAATTTAATTATCAGCATCACTATCATCCTCTAATGGATATTTTAATATTTTGTCTGATTCTGAAAGAAGTTCGAAATCATCTTCAGATATAAATTTATCATCTACAATTTCTATTGTACCACCATTTGAGTCACATAAATTTTCTGGATTTTCATCTACATTCAAAGGCTCAATATTATTTATGTCATCTTTTGGAATGCCGGGGCAATTTCTACGTTTGCACTTCTTTGTTGTGATGGTGCTACTTCAAATTTTGATCACGCTTTGATCTTGCAAATCGCTCACCAATCTCTTTTTTCACGAAATATACTTGCATATGTACAATAATATACTTGAGCAGCTTCAACTGCCAAAATAAATACCTCATTTCGATTACATCTGTGTTTATGGTTAACATCCACTAGCTTATAATCCTATTGAATCTTTGTGCCCACATTTGGTGTAGGATCAAACCACTCACACTTAAATAATACAATCCTTTTACTTTCGAGTCAAGGATACTCCAACTTAATAATTTCTTTGAGTTGACAATAATAATCAATCTCATCTGCACTATATCCTGTGCCTTTAATGCATACACCACTATTCATTATTATTTTAGAAGAACCATGCCCGATTGTGTGAAATTTATATTCATTAACAAAATATCTAAGATAGGTTGTCACATATCAAAATGGGCTTTTACTTAGATTCTAAATAAAAATATTTGAATCTCCATTTGAAGGATCAATTACCTGTGACATTTCTTAAAAAAAGTGATATTAATAAATAAAAGATAATAATAAATTAAATAATTCAAATTTTAAAACTTAATAATTCTCACATAATTTTTGAACCAATTTACAAATTCATTTTTTAGCATATATTCGATATCATTGTAGGAAATTAATGGTTGTCTATATTTTAATTGCTCAACATAAATACAGTACAAATATAAAAATAGAAAAAAAATGTATATCAATTTTTAATAATTCCTATTAAAGATAAAATTAAACTATGATTTAACCTGCAACCATTTTGTGTATACTTACTCAATGTATAGTGCAACCTCCTCGCAATTAAGTAAAACGTAGCTCCTGATTGCTTTGTACTCTTAATCTGTCATACATCTTTTCATTTCTCTTCCAAAAGCTCTTCCAGGGTGCTTGAAGATGATAATTTGTCCACAGAATCATCTCATACCATCACATGACCTTCATAATTTCACGTCACAATTCAATTCTTTGTATTGACATGATCATCAATATAATAAGAACAAAATGATGATGCTTCTTCTACTAAATATGCATTGCAAATTGAACCTTCAACTTTTGCCTTGTTTCTAACATTCAATTTCAACTTACGAAGATACCTACAACCAAATGTTAGGTTTCAATTTGATTAAATTATAATATTACTTAAAGTACAAAATAATAAAACACAGCAAATTATATGTATTTACCTCTCAAAAGGATACATCCACCTGAATTGCATTGGTCCAACAATTCGTGCTTCATGTGCCAAATAGACTATAAAATGCTCCATTGAGTCAAAAAAACTCAGTGGGAATATCCGTTCTAACTTTCAAATAATAAGTCGTATGTCATTTTACAGCCTCACCATGATATCTATTTTGATTGTAGTTGGAGTTAGCAATTTGAAAAACAAACTTAGTTTAGTAAGGACCTTCCAAACACTTTGTGGAAGTAATTCATAAAATGCAGTTGGTATTAATCTCTACATAAATACATGATTGTCAGACTTTTCATTTCAAATAACTTAAGATTCTTCATATCCACGCATCTACCCATATTTGACGGATACCCATCAAAGATTTCAAATTTTTTACCCATTCACACAATATTTGTCTTGCCTTTATATCATGTGTGTAGCAAGCTTTAAAGAATTTTCCTGTTTGCTCATTCAGTTTCAATTCTTGCCTCCAAAATTAATTATTCAGCTCTTGTCTTGATTTTAAAGTGTCTTTTGTTTTTCCATCTACATTAAGGATAGTGTTGAAAATATTGTCAAAAATATCTTTTTCAATATGCATTACATCTATGTTATGAAGAATTAAATTGGACTTCTAATAGGGCAAGTCCCAAAATATACTACGTTTCCTCTCGCCAAATAATTTTTCTATTGGTCTATTACTTCCAGTAGCATCCTTTTCAGTTACCTTCTTCAAACCCAAACTATGAATTTCTGTAATAATATTATCTTTTGAACGAATAGCTGGTGCAACTGTCATCATAGTTTTATTTCTTCAAAATGTAGTTCTATTTCTTCGAAATGGATGATTCATAGGTAGAAACTTATGATGGTTATCAAACCATGACTATTTACCACTAAATTTGAGGGTAAATGCATCAGAATTTGTCATGCAATACGGGCATGCGAATCATCCTGTAGTACTCTAGCCATACAACATTGAATATACAGAAAAGTCATTTACCATCCACATAAGGGCTACCCACATAATGAAATTTTGCTTCTTTGAGATATCATATGTATTCACACCAATATTTCATAAATGATTTAACTCTGCAATAAGAGACTGTAAAAAAATATCTAGCATGTCTTTCGGATTTTTTGGCCCTTGAACAAATATTGAAAAATATATATATTGCTCCTTCATACACAAATATGGAGGGAAGTTATAAGGCATCACTATCACTAGCCATGTTGAATACCGTTATCCAGATTGCCCAAATGGCTGAAATCCATCAGTGTAGAGACCCAATCTCACATTTTGACTTTCTGCTGCAAAATCTTGATGTATATAATTAAAATGCTTCTAAGCAAGTGAATCTGAAAAATGACGCATTACCCCTTCTTCAACCTCATGCTCGGAATGTCACCTCATATCATTTGCTGTAGCATTTGATGCATATAGTTTCTGTAATCTAGGAATTAATGGAAAATAATACATTTTCTTAAAGACAACCTTCAATTTTTTTCACGTTTCTACAGCACGATGTGCCTTCCTAAATCAAGGATGGCCACAAAATTTACAGCTAATTAAATCACTATCACCGTGCCCATTATAAAATGCATCCATTTAAACAACAATCAACTTTTTCCACTGGTAGACCCATTCCTCAAAGTAACTTTTTAGTGTTGTAAAAGTTGTTATTGATCAATTTATTATCCGGAACAATCTCTTTCATCAATTCTGTCACCTGATCAATTAATTTCTCAAACATATGATTTTCTGACTTAATGCTCATTTGTCGACCCACAAGTTACAATTGTGAATATATTTTACAACTAGGCCACAACACTTTATCTGTAGCTTTAAGAATTTCATAAAATTTCCGAGCTTCAAGATTAGATAGTTTATCATTTTAATCCATATTGAAGTCAGAACTAGCAGCTTCCGTGATCATTCTATGGTTTGTGTTTGATGATTCTTCACCACAAGCAAATGACTCAATACCCTCATTTTGGTCAATATTCAGAGCCTTTGTACTTTCCCCGTGATAAATCTAAACAAAATAATTTGGCACAAAGCCATATTTTGCCAAATGATATCTTATAGTATTTGCATCACGAAAATAAATATTTTGACACTTTCGATGATTACATGGATACTTAATTTTTTCTCCATCCTTCAATCTCGATTGACTACATGCAAAATTGATGAAAGTTTCAAGCCCAGTCAAAAAATCTATATTCAAAAATCCTTTAATAGCCCTTTTGTACATCCACTGACAATCTGAGCTCATTTTTCCCTATTTTATTTACATAAATTAATGCTTAATCATTAATATAAATAAAAGATTCTATTACTTCAAAATATACAAAGAATAAAATAAAATTACTTACAGATGAATATTTAAAATTTAAATATCATGAATATAGAGGCAAGCCGTTTGCACAATCTACATTAATAGATAACGAAATTTTTAGCACGATAAAGATTAAAGATATCAAAATTATACTAGATAAAGGGTGCAAAGTACAATAATGCACAAGAAATGAAAGCAAAAAAATACATTTAATGTTTGAAAGAGGAGAGGGAGAGAGAGAGAGAGAGAGATAAGGGGGGAGAGAGATGGGTAGAGAAATGGAGAGACGGGAGGAGAGAGAGAGGGAGAGAATAGTCGGGAGAGAGAGTGGGAGAGAAAAGGTGAAAAGGAGAGGGGGGAGTGATGGAAAGAGAGAGAGGGAGAGAGAGAAAGATGGAGAGAGCGGGGGGGGGGGGGGGTGGAGAGAAAGATAACAAGCAAGAAAGAAGAGCCAGAAAAAAATAACACGAGAGTGTGTGACACAAAGAAAAAGAGGATGAGAAAGACAAAGAATTATAGAGGGAGAGAGAGACACATATAGAGTGTAGTGTTAGAATGAAGAATTATATAAAAGAAAATATAAGTTCTTTAGTACAGACCTATCAAATATTACATTTTTTGTTATACATAAGTTCATATTTAAGTCTGAGGCCCAAGGGCTGGGATTAGTAAGAGTACGACCCTTATTTGTATTATACCATATATGAGCCTAAACAACGGACACTCTCATGCTATGTGCTTACATATTATTGATATTATATCTTTAGCCGTTTTATTTCAAGTTGGTGCAACAAAATAGTTTTATCCCATATATAATTATATGTTAGGATACATATAGTAAATGTAGTTATAAATAGTTACATTTAGTTTACCATATAATTATATATAGATATATGCATACAAGTAGTTATAAGTAAATATAAATAAATTTATACAAAGTTATAAACAATTATGTAGATTTACATATATGTATACATAATAAAAAATAAAGTTATATTTATTTATATAGAGTTTTTATAGTTATACAAATATTTATATATAGTCATACACATTTAGTTAAATATTATGTTGTATGTTTTTATACATATAATTATAAATATAGTTACATGAGGTTATACATATATAGAGGTGTCAAACATGTCGGGCCGGCCCGGCCCGGCACGAGGCACGGCACGGTTCGGCCGTGCCTAGGCCGGCCCGGCACATTCTTAAACCATGCCTGGGTTAAGATATTCGCGTGCCGTGCCGTGCCTGGCCCGGCACGGCTCGTGCCTTGGCACGACATGCCGGCACGGGTCCATCTCGTTCACGCAGGCACGCGTGGCACTGGCGGCGTGTCACGCGTGCCGTGGCGTGAGTCGTGAGTCACGACTCACGCCTTGTGACCCATCCGGCCGTCCCCTGGCCCTCCCCCCCGGTAAAAAGACCACGGGTCGGGTCCAAACAGACCCGACCCTCGGTCTTTTCTGCCGAAACCCGAGTCCCGACGCCCATAGAACCGATCCAAGCAAAATCCAACGGCAAAAAAAAAAATTCAAACTCCACCGATTTTCAGCCCTTGGATTCACCTCCAACGGCTAGGGGGCAGAATCCAACGGTCCTCGTGATTCTGCCCCTTAAAAATCGTAAAAAAATTCAAAAAATTAATAAAAAAATATCTTTTTTTTTAAAAAACATTCTTTAGCCTATAAATTCTACCCCCCTCCCTATAACATTTATGTTTTTCAAAAACATAAAACCTCTCAATACTTTCTCTCTCTTACATAAACCGTGCATCTCTCTCTCGGGCCTCGTGATTTTGATTTCGGCTTGGATTTTCGTGAAACTCAACTTGAGTTTTGAACATCAGAGCTTCCTGCGGTGCACCTTGCACGTGACTGACCTCATTGCTTTTACCGGGTAATATATTTTACGTTTTTTTGTACTTTCTCTCTCTAAAGCTTCTCTCTCTAGAAAAACTTACGAAAAATAAAAAATGACAAATACACCTGACACGTATTTAAATTTGGAAAATGAAAATGTTAGTGTTACACAGACGTCTGTGGCTCCTGAAACTTTGGTTTCTCCTGTCGTCTCAGCCCAAAGTTCTAAAAAACAAAAAACTAGGAGAACTTTTGTAGTTTGGACACATTTTAAAATCATAACACAAGTAGATGTTAGGGGTGAGGAACTTGAAATGGCACAGTGCAAATATTGTCTGAGACTTTTAACATGCAAGAGTACATGTGAGACTGGACACCTCAAGAGGCATGCTGAAATATGCTCCAAAAAACATGAACCCTTAGATCCTAGGCAAACCCAACTTGGCACTACATTTTTTGAGACTGGATCGAGTTCAGTCTCAAAGTTTACTCCCTTCGTATACTCCAGCGAGTTGGGTAGGGACGGCATGGCCAGGCTCATCACATTGATGGGTCTTCCTATCAGATTTTCGGAAGATCCGAGGGTAGTGCGCATCATGCAGACTTATTTTCAGCCATCCTATCGTAGGATTTCTAGGTCCACATCTAGGAGTGACATACTAAAGATATATAAGTTAGAAAAACAAAAAATAATTAAGGAATTTTTGGCATTTAGTGGAGTGGTGTCCGTGACGTCCGATATATGGACATGTCACGATGATTCTTCTTATGCATGTCTCACGAGTCATTATGTAGATTCTAACTGGACAATCAATAAAAAAATATTAGGATTCACTGAGATTCTTCATCCTCATGATGGCCCGGCCATTTTTGAGTGTATGATGAAAATATTTAGGGAATATAAAATTCAAAATAAAATTTTTAGTGTCACTTTCGATAATGCTGCGAATAATGGAGTAGCGATCAATATGTTTGTTATGAATATTAGAGACGCACCATTAGGAGAGATCTTTCATGTCAGATGCATGTGTCATGTTATTAACCTGATAGTTCAAGCGGGTATGAAGGTCTGTTCCCCCGCATTGGAAAATATACGCAATGCACTCAAGTATATTCGCACTCCTCGCAGACTACAAGAGTTTGGTAATCTCTGTTTGTCTGCGAATCTTAAGAAGAAGAAATTCCAATCAGATGTGAGACATCATTGGAATTACACGTACCTGATGTTGGAATCATGTGTTGGATACGAACACGTGATATCCGACTACGTCAATAGTAAGAGTGGCGAACTTATTATTGACGACACTGACTAGGCTTCATGAATTTCATTTATGAAATTTTTGAAGATATTTTATGACACGACGAACATGTGTTCGTCGGTGTATACGCCCACCACTTGCATTGCACTTCGTTGCATATGCAACATTAGTAGCATGTTTAGGAAGTATCGAGCGGACCCGACGCTTAGCCATATGGTTGCAGAGATGGAGACCAAGTACATGAAGTACTGGTCCACCATTCCATCTCTTTATTGTCTCGCAGCATGCATGGACCCTAGGGCTAAGGTGGAAGGGGTTGAAAACACCCTGACTTTCATTTCCTCGTGCATGAACCTGGAAGAGCCACCTGAAGGGTTCATTTACGAGAAGTTGACAGACCTGCTCACATACTACGATACTAGGTATGGTGGTGGTGGTGGTGAGACTGTGAGTACGGACACTGATACCTTGTTCGGAGATGATGATTATTCCATTAACCTAGCGAGGGGGAAACGTAGGGGTGGACCTTCACATAGGAGCGAGCTGTCTCGGTACTTAGATACCGATTACTGCTCAATCCTATCACCTTCTGATAATAAGAATCTTGATTTATTACAGTGGTAGAAATCATATGAGTCCGCCTATCCCGTGCTATATAGGATGGCACGGGATCTACTGACTCCTCCGGAGTCGAGCGTAGCATCGGAGTCTGCTTTTTCTGTTGCAGTGAACGTGATTTCGGATAGGAGATCGAGATTACGTCCAGATATGGTTGAGGCCTTGGCATGTTTGAAGGATTGGGAGGAATCGAGATTTAGCATCAGTGATCGTGCTGAAGCTGGGACTGTGACAGACACTGCAGTCGCATCCACATCCACTACGATGGCGGAGGAGCTGATTGCCGATGTTGATGATCCGTATGATACTGATCTTGATGTTGCGGCTGATGATTCTCATGATATGCCGCTTGACGATTGATGCTCATCTGCACTTTTTTTTCGATGTTTATTTATTTATTTTATTTATACGCTTTGTTTGTACTTTGTACCATACGTTGTGTTGAAACTTATACTTGTTTTGTTCGGACTATTGGTTTCAAAAGCATGAATAGTAATTTTTCATTTGTGTAGTTTAATTTTTTTTTAATTATAATTTTTACGAACTTAATGTATTTATTTATTATTTTATGATTTAAATTTTATTTTAAAATTTAATAACTTTAAATTTTAATATATAATTAATAAATTATAATAATAAAAAAAAGCTAAACTTAATTGAAAAAAAAAAATTTTTTTTTCTAATTTTTGTTTGTTTTATTTAATTTTAAATGTTATAATTTTTACAAAAAATTATATTTTTTAATTATTACTAATACTCTAAAGTCTATACAGTAACTTAATAAAAAAAATTACAATAAAAAAAAATTTCTAATCTGCCATTTTGGCATTTTCAGCCCGTGCTCGTGCTGGCCTCCCAGGACCCGGACCCCGGTTGACCCGGTCCCGCGTTGCGGCTCCCACCCCGCCTGCCCTGCCATGCCGCCTGGACTGGCCTGTATTGGCAAGGCGTGCCCGAGCGGGCCGGGCACGGCACGGCCTTACCGTGCCTACGGGCCGTGCCGTGCCCACCTATAACTCACCGTGCCGTGCCCGGCACGACACGGTAGCACGACCGTGCTCGTGAAAAATGGGCCGTGCCGTGCTGGGCCGGCCCGTTTGACACCTCTATACATATAGTTACACATAGTTAAACTTATATTTATAAATGTATGTATGTATATATTTTCATATAATTTCATATATTTATGCATATAGTTATATATAGGTATTGAAATGCTAAAATGCATTTTTTATACTAATATATAAAAATGTATATTAAATACATGTTGTTAATTATATATTTAAATATAGTTATATATAAAGTTTTTATTGTTATACATATAGTAAGATAGAATTATTTATAGTTATATGTTATTATACATATAGTATATATAGCTATTAATATTTTTATATATTTAAACATATAGTTATATATAAATATATTCATACAAATAGTCATACACAAATATATAAAGTTATCAATAAATATATAGATTTACATATATGTATACATAGTTATAAATATAGTTATATTTAATGTTGTAGAGTGTTATATAATTATACAAATATTTATATATAGTTATACAAATATTTATACATAGTTATACACATATAGTTAAATATTATATTTTTTGTTATTATACATGTAATTATAAATATAGTTAAATGTGGGTATACTTATAGTTACAAAAATATTTATAATTCTAAACACGTAAAATAATAAAATCCTACTTGCATTATAATGATAACATTTTTTGAATCCAAGATTTCTAAAAAGTTACTAGTTGGATGGTTGGTGGCATCATTAAATAGGTGTAAGCCCTGGGGTTTAACCTATCTTTTTTCTTTGAATAAGTATATTTTGGTAAACTCTATGAGAATCAAAAATTGATTTTTGATTTCTGAAACTATTATTTTATATTTAAATTTTTTAAAAACTTATGTGAGATAAACAAAGCTGATGCATTTCGGTGCAACAAAAAGTGGATAAAAGTTATAATATTATATGAAAAAATGTTAAGGGGGACCAACATGAAAATAATTATATTTTTTTACAATTTTTAATTTTAATATAAAATTTGGGGATCCAAATCCAAAATATTATTGATTTGGGTCTTCCAAATTTCTATACTGATAATTACCTTCCTTTTTTCATACGGAATGCATATACTCAAGTATGCATATGAGTTGATGTAGAAACACATTATTTCATAAACAAAAACATATGCATATGGAGTTCATAAATACTCTGTATGCATAAACATATGCATTAACTCGTTTTTGCATACTGAGTAAGCTGAAAAAAGTTTATGCATAATGTTTTTTTTATTATATTGGGATAATTATGAGTATCTGGATATAGGTACTAAAATATAACCCAAATCATAGATATATTTTTTGGATTCCATAACATAATTATCCATTATATATATATATATATATATATATATATATATATATATATATATATATATATTAAGGATGAAAATATTAAGTATTATTATTATTATTAGTGTTGTGGAGGAATTCCTTTTTTTTTGTAAAGTTGGATAAAAGTTAGTGCTATTTTTGGATTCAACAAATTATAAAGAATAGTACTTTCATTGTCAAGAAAATTATATTTAATAAAATTTTAAAATTGAACTAATTTAAGAAAACACTTCTCAGAGAAATATTCCTTCCTTTTAGTGGTATCAATGCATAATATTAAATTGTTTTTGTTATTTTGTTTTGTAATTTAAGAGATGCAAGCCTAATATTTTTTTCTATTTTAAGATTAGAATGATTAGGATTTCTTGTAATGCATGTAATTGCTACTTAAGAGCTATAAGGCTACTCTAATTTTTTCATCATCTTAAACTTTTTCTCCTTCTCTTACTGCTTATTCTTCATCTTTTTCTACTTCTTCTTCTTGTACTGCTACTACCACAAATGAGTATTTACTTTCAAATGAGAATGCTCATTTATAGATGAGATAATATTTCTCTATGCTGTATCTTTAACATGGTCTATAGTATATGCCAATATACATTCTCATTAATCTACGATAAAAATATAGATTATAGTTCAATTGAGAAAGCTTACTAATAGATGAGTATCTAATTGCAAATAGAGTATAAAGGGTAGATTAATTACCAATTGTGCAAGATTAATAATAGATGAGTATCAACTTGCAACACATAGGAATCCATTTGTTAGAGCATATGTTTGAGTGGTTGATTTGCCATTGTTGACAACTTCCTTGATTTGATAGAGCATAGTGATATATGTATCTCACAGATCAACCATGATACAACATCAATATACATCTTTTTACCAAGTAAATGGTCTTGAGGTTGGTAATATATGTTCTACAAATCAACTCCATCAGAGAAACTAAGGTCTTGAAAGACTAACTATGGTCTCCTTTAATAATAATATTTTTTCTATGACAAGATTAATCAATCAAAAACTTTGGTTACCTAACAACAACAAATCAATAGAGTAAGCAAAGACATGAATATTCAATTGATATGCCTTCCAATCTCAAATGATTATCAAAAGATAACCATTAATGGGTTTCAAACCAATTTGAAAAATATTATAGCTCAAATGTATAACCAGATAATTAAATATGATTATTTTGAATTAAATCACAAAATTATTTTCATTTTACCAAATTATAATTAATAGAGTTGAATTAATAAATAGAATATATATATATATATATTCATATTATTTTTATTACACACATACATGCACATACACACTACAAAAATTATGAATAGATTAACCAAAATGGCTTTTTTGGATTTTTCAAAAATGATGTTAAATGCATAGCACAATAATTTTAATAATGCAAAAATTATTAAACAAATATACACACTACCAAAAAATAAACGAACACAACAAAAAACTCACACTCTCAAAAAATACACTACTAAAAAACTTACCATAAATAACACAAACTATGATCATACACACACTCTCATTTTATCATTCATATAATAGCAAAATACAGATTTAAACTATTTGTTTTTGAATAATTATTCTAAAAAATTTATTTTTTAGATTACTAAATCAAGACCATATGTATTTTTTTTTTCGTGCTCCTCACTCAAGAACACCCGTGAACAAAAACATTAGCAATGTGCCATGAATAATTGAAGTTTTAAATAGAAATATTTAAAACTATGACAAAAAAAAGACACCAGCAAACTATAACATCAAAATCACCCAAACCATGATAAAGAAGTTCACCCACTTAATACCAACATGCCCAAACAATGCATAACAATTTTTTCATTTCACATCTATGGTAATAAAAAAAATATAGATATAATTATGTTTAAATAGTTTATGTATACTTTTTATAGTTATATATATATAGTTATGTTTAAACACACTTATTTATAGCAAACTTATATTTATGTATACTATTTTTGTATACAGTATGTAGTTAATTATATTGAAAAATTTTTTAATTCGGCATACCTACTATGCACCATCAAAATCTACACAATGATAATGTATTATATCACAAATGCATTAAAATATGTATATGATTAAGTATATATACACAATCCAAAAACACCACGGTGAATAAAGAAGAAGAATTTCAGAAACATTAAAACTTAAGCTTAATCAAGTTAATCGATGAAGAATAAATATATAAAACGTAGCTCAAATCAAATAAAAATTAAAACTTAAACCTCAAAAATGAATATATGTTGAAGCATCGGTGACGAGGGATGGATGGCCTTCTGCGGAGCTTCACATTACTTAAGCATCGGTGTCGAAGAAGATAATCGGTGTCGAAGAAGATAATCAAATTTTTTATATTTTTAATTATTATAACATTAAATAAATAATATATATATATAATCAAAAAGACTAATTAATTATAATCACTATAAAAAATTTTCTGAAAAAAATTAATGTGCATGTTGGAAGGTACAAATGAAAAATAAACATCTTAAAATTTTTTATTATAATATTAATATAGACAATAAATATATAAACAATAAAAAAATATGATTAGCCTTATAAAAAAATCAAATAGGTACAAAATTAACAAACTCCATATAATAAGACATAAAAGAAAAGATGATTTTCCTTCTAGTCACTCGCCTAAGAAATATAAAATACTATTAATGTTATAAAATATATAAAAATTTATATTTTATCATTTAAATTTTTAAGTCATATTTATTATTTTAATAAAAAATTAATGTTAAAAACTAATAGTCAAAATATTACTCAATTATTTAATTCGTATAGATTTTTTTAACAGCAAACATCTATGTATTTATTTATAAATATTAATTTATTTTCTTTTAACTTTATTAAAAAAAATTATATTTATATTATTTTTCAAGATTTTCATATATTGTATTATTTATTTATTTAAAAGTTTTCTATAATAATAAAATTTTTTTACTTATAATAATATTAATTTTTACTAGTTTATTCGTCAATTCAAATAATTTATAAAATAGATTCTATTTTATTATACAATGAATTAATTTATATTTATATTAATAGAAATTTTAATATATGTAAATTAATTTATAAAATAAAGAAAAAAATTATTATACTTATTGTATTTAATATTTAATGTTACTTTAATACAAAATTTTAAGTTTCTTATTTTAAAAGTTTAGAAAAATTTTTTGTATAATTTTATAAAAAATTAATACAACATAAAAATAGTTAATTTAGTCCTTATTAATATATATAATTGTTTTTTGTATTTGGATATTTTTTTAAACTATTTATTTATAATATAATTTTTTTATGATTTTACGAGAAGAATGTATGTTTCAAGGATTGCTCATCTATATACCATTAACATACATTTATTAAACAAAATTAAATTAAATATTAAAACTAATAAAAAATAAAAAAAAATTAGATAAATAAATATTGGTTAGGGAAATACCGTTGCTAAATCCACAGCTAAATTACGGATTTTATAAGGTAGGGAAAATTCGTCGCTATATTACATATTTTGCTAGCTCGAGAAAATCTATCACTAAATCATAGATTTTATTAGCATGAGAAATTCTATCGCTAAATCATGGATTCTATTAGCAAGGAAATTTTCGTTGCTAAATCCATCACTAAATCAAAGATTCAATTAGCAAGGGAAATTTTGTCGCTAAATCTATCGCTAAATCATAGATTTTATTAGCAAGGGAAATTCTGTCGCTAAATCCATCACTAAATAATGAATTTTATTAGCAAGGAAAATTCTGTCGATAAATCCGTCGCTAAATCATCGATTTTATTAGCAAGAAAAATTCCATCGCTAAATCCGTCGCTAAATAATGGATTTTATTAGCAGAGGAAATCCCATCACTAAATCCATCGCTAAATTCGTTGCTAAATAATGGATTTTATTAGCAGAGGAAATCCCATCGCTTAATCCATCGCTAGATAATGGATTTTATTAGCAGAGGAAATCCCATCGCTAAATGATAAATATTATTAGCAAGGGAAAATCCCTCGCTAAATCCATCGCTAAATAATGGCTTGTATTAGTGAGGAAAAATCCCTCGCTAAATCCTCCGCTAAATAATGACTTGTATTAGCGAGGGAAAATCCATCGCTAACTCCGTTGCTAAATAATGGCCAGTATTAACGAGGGATATTCCGTCGCTAATCATTCTATAAATTCCCCGCTTTTCTTGAGTGGAATTTATGAAAATTTTCCATCACTAATCCATCACTAATTCCATCGCTAAAACTCCAGCTTTTCTTGAATAGATTTTATGAAAATCTTGCGTCGCTAATCCATCTCTAAATCCCACTCTTTTTTTACGAAATTTTCGAAAAATTTTTCATCTCTAATCCGTTGCTATTTTTTTCTAAAAAACATTAATCCCTTGCTAATCCCTAGGTAATCAGTTGCAATTTAGCTAGGGATTGATCCCTAGCATAAATTTTCTAGCTAAAATGAATTTTTCTTGTAGTGATTCTATCTATTTGTCTATCTAGCTATTTAAGTATCTCCCTATCTATCTATCTATCTATTTATGTATCAATATGTCTATCTATTTATTATCTTTCTATCAATCTATCTTTCAAACTATCTATATATCTATCTATCTATATATCAGTCTATCTATCTATCTATTTGTTTATATGACTATCTATTTGAATGTTTATAAGTCAATCTGTCTATCTATCTATATGTCTATCTGTCTATCTATCTATCTATCTACATATGTATCTGTCAGTCTATTTATCTAACTATCTAAAATAATATATATTTGTCTATCTATCTATCTATCTCTCTATCGCTTTGTATATTTGACTATCTATTTGTATGTATATATGTCTATCTATCTGTCTATCTATCTATATGTCTATCTATATATATATAAATGTCTGTCTATCTATTTATCTATCTGTTTGTCTATCTATCTGTATATCTATTTCTTTATAGGTATATCTATCTATCTATCTATATATCTATTTATCTATCTATCTGTCTGTCTATCTGTCTGTCTGTATGTATGTCTGTCTGTCTATCTATTTGTTTGTGTATCCATCCATCTATATGTCTATCTATCTGTCTATCTATCTGTTTATCAATCTATCTATCTATCAATCTATCGATTGATTTATCTATTTGTATAACTATTTTTCTATCTATTTATTTATCTGTCTGTCTATATATCTGTCTATATAAATATTTGTATATCTATCTTTTGTCTATCTACCTATCAATCTGTCTGTATGTATGTCTGTCTGTCTATCTATTTGTTTTTGTATCCATCCATCTATATGTCTATCTATCTGTCTATCTATCTGTTTATCAATCAAAATATCTATCAATCTATCGATTGATTTATCTATTTGTATAACTATTTTTCTATCTATTTATTTATCTGTCTGTCTATATATCTGTCTATATAAATATTTGTATATCTATCTTTTGTCTATCTACCTATCAATCTGTCTGTCTATCTTACTATCCATTTGTCTTTCTTTAGATTTTTCTATCTATCTATATGTCTATATGTTTTTTTAATTGTCTATATATCTTTCTTTCTATCTGTCTGTCTATCTATTTGTCTTTTTGTTTGTATATCTATCTATCTATCTATATGTTTGTTTATCTATTGGTTTATTCGTCGATTTATCTTTCTTTTTATATGTATGTCTATTTGTCTATCTATCTGTCTGTCTTTATCTTGTTTATCTATCTGTAATTTACTAATCAATTTATCTATCAATCTATCTTTTTATTTATATATCTAATTATCTATCTATCTATTGGTCTATTTTTTTATCTATCTATCTATCAGTTTATTTTTCTATCTATCTTTCTATCCATCTTTATGTCTATCTATATATCTATCAATTTAATATCTACCTACCTACCTATCTATCTATATAAATGACTATCTATATGTATATATTTCTGTATATAAATATGTCTAACAATCTATCTACCAATTTGTCTATCAATCTGTGTATCAATTTGGCTATCAAATTGGCTATAAATATATCTCTAACTCTATCTTTCAATCTAATTATCAATTTGACTATCTATTTGCCTATCTAATTTTTAATCTATTTATATATTTGCCTATCAATTTGGCAATCTATCTTTCTATATATATATATATATATATATATATATTATTTGGCTATTTATCTATCTTTCTTTCTAACAATCTTTTTATTTATCTGTCTATCTATCTATCTATCTATTTGTCTGTTTGTCTATCTTTCAGTCTATCTATCAGTATATTGATCTGTATATCTTTCTATATATCTATATGTTTATCTATATGACTATATATCTGTCTATCGATTATAATATCTATCTATTTATTTTTCAATCTATCTCTCAATCAATCAATCAATCTATCTATCTGACTAATAATCTGTCTATTTATCTCTCTATATTATCTATTTATCAACGTTTTTATCAATTTGACTATCAATCTATCTATTAATCTATTGGTCTTTTAATCACTCTTACATTCTGCCTGTCATTCTATCTATCAATATGTCTATCAAGCTGTCTATCAATCTGTCTATCAATCTATCTATAAATCTATCTATTATTATGTCTATTAATCTGTCTATCTATATGCCTATGTCTATGGCTATCTATCTATATATCTATCTTTCTATCTATCTATCTACCTATCTATGTATCTATCTATCTGTATGTCTATCTATCTCTTTGTCTATCTATCTATCTGTCTATTTGTCTATGTAATTATCTATCTGTCAATCAATCTATCTATCTATCTATCTATATACCTATCTATTTATCTATCTGTCAATCAATCAATCAATCTATCTATCTATATACCTATCTATTTATCTATCTATCTATATTTTCATATTACTATCTGGCTATTTGTCTATCTGACTATCTATCTGTCAATCAATCAATCTATCTATCTATCGAAATATATATCTATCTATTATCTATTTGTCTATATTTCTATATTACAATCTATCTATCTATCTATTTATCTATTAATCTATCTATCTATCTATATATTTATCTATGGGTCAATCTATCTAACTATCTATCTGTCAATCTATCTTTCAATATATCTATCTATCTATCTATATGTTTATCTATTTATCTATCTATCTATCTATTTTTCTATATTTTTTCCTATCTATTTATCTATCTATATATTTATTTTCTATCTATCTGTCTATCTATCTATTCATCTTAATGTCTATCTATCTTCTTATCTAATTATTTATAAATATATCAATCTATCTATCTTTCAATATATTTACTAAACTGCCTATTAATTTGTGTATCAATCGAGCTATTAAACTATATATCAATCTTCTATCAATCTAACTTTTAAAGAAATTATCAATCTTACTATCTATCTGTCTATTTATCTATTAATCTTTCTATATATTTATCTATATATTTGTATATTAATCTATCTATCTGTCTATATATCTATCTATTTATCTATCTATCTATGAATTTATCGATCTATCTATCTATCTAACTTTCTATCTATGTCTATCTATCTTTCTATCTATATATCTATTTATCTATTAGTATATCTTTCTATCTATTTATATCTCTATATATTCGAATATTTTTTTATCTATATATATCTCTATCAATCTGTCAATCTATATTTATCCATCTATTTATCAATATATCTATCTAATAATCTATCTATATATTTGTCTATCTATCTGTCTATCTATATTTTTATAAATTTATATATGTATCTATCTATCTATATGTCATTAAATCTGTCTTTCAATCTATTTATCATTTTCACAATCAATTTGTCTATCAATCTTTCTTTAAATATATATATCAATCAATCTTTTAATCTATGTATTATAATGTCTATTACTCTGTCTATCTATATGTCTATCATTCTGTCAATCTTTCCATCTATCTATCTATTTATCTCTCAATATATCTACATATCAATATATCTATCTATCTATTTATCGGTTTATCTCTCTATCTATCTATCTACTTATCTATATATCAATCAATCAATCTATCTATCTATCTATCTATCTATCTATATGTGTATATATCAATCAATCTATCTATCTATCTATTTGTCTATATATCTATCAATATATCTATTTATCTATCTATCTTTATGTCTAACTATCTATTTATCTCTATATATATCTATCTATCTATCAATTTTTTACCTGTCTCTCTCTATCTATCTATCTATTTATCTTTCTATATATATCTAAATGTAAATCAATCAATTTATCTATCTATTTATCTATCTATCTATTTATATATCTATATATCTATCTATGTGTCTATCTATCTGTCTAACTATATGTCTATCTATATGTCTATTTATATATCTATCTATCTATTTGTCTATATATTTTTTTATCTAACTATCTATCTATATATCTATCTATCTATCTTTTTATGTCTGTCTATCTATCTATCTGTCTATCTATCTGTATATCTAGCTTTCTATCTATATATCAATCAATCAATATGTCTGTCTATCTATCTATCAATATTATCTTTGTATGTATGTATCTATCTTTCTATGTGTTTGTCTGTCTATATATCTATCTATCATTATGTCTATCAATTTGTCTTTCAAATAGTCTATCAATCTCTCTATCAACTTGTCGATCAATCTATCAATAAATTTGTATATCAATCTATATATACATCTATCTATTAATCAATCAATCTATTTGTCTATCTATCTATATATTTGTCTATCTATCTATCTATCTATCTATGTTTATATCTATTGTCTATCTATCTGTCTAATAATCTATCTATCTCTCTATATATCTGGCTATTTATCTCTCTATCTATATACCTTTCTAAATGTCTATCTATCTATCTGTATATCTATAATATATCTATCTATCTATCTTTATTTCCATATATTTATTTATTTATCAATCAATCAATTTATCTATCTATTTTTTTATATATCTATCTATTTAGCTCTCTACATAGCTCTCTAACTACCTGACTATCTATCTATCTATTTGTCTTTCTAATTATTTATTCATATATCTCTCTATTTGTCTTTCTATATATCTATTTTCCTCTCTATCAATCTATCAGTCTATCAGTTTATCAGTCTATTAGTCTATATATCAATCTGACTATCAATCAATCTATCGGTCTATTTGTATATCTATGTATCTATCTATAAGTTTATCAATATATTTGCCTATTTGTTTATCCAACTATCTATCTATTTTATGTCAAACTATGTATATGTCAATCTATATATCTATGTAACTATCTAACTGTTATTTATCAATTAATTTATATATCTTCTTTCTATTTTTCTATCTCTCAAACAATCTAACTATCTTTCTATTTATCAGCCAATTTGTCAATCTTTCTATATATATATCACTCATTCTATCTGTTTACCTTTATATTTGTTAGTTTATCTAAATGTCTTTTTAACAAAAAGCAAATCAAGTTATTATCAACAATTGGTATTGGAGGTTTAGGTTGTGCATTATGATGCACCATTGGGCGAAGTTACTATTGATGATAATAATGAATTTAATAAATAGTAAAAATTTTGCAGACAATATCAGCATGTTAAAAGTGGTGTTCTTAGTTCTCATACACAGTG
This sequence comes from Sapria himalayana, assembly GCA_029783825.1. Lineage (NCBI taxonomy): Eukaryota > Viridiplantae > Streptophyta > Magnoliopsida > Malpighiales > Rafflesiaceae > Sapria > Sapria himalayana. The sequence continues at coordinate 103,983 of JAREIK010000075.1, forward strand.
TTTTGCAAAAATTGTCTAGTAGAATTTATATTTTGTAGACAGTAATGATTGCATTTGAAGGAAAAGTGAAAATAAAGAAAATCTATAGAATGAAATTTGGATTTTTGAAAATACAGATGGAGGATTATATATACTAGGAAATTCTATATCAACCCCTTCTGAGGAAGATGATAGAATCTATGAAGAAAGAAGAGCACATACTTACACTTGAATTTATCTGAAATATGATATCTTACAAACTTACTTTCAATATTAAAATTGAGAAGAGCATAGTAATGCTTACGAGAGCTCTTGCTAGTATATATGAAAAACTAATTGATGCTAAAAAAGTGCACATGATGATGTGTTTTTTCAATCTGAAATTGACAGAAAGCACATCAGTGACCCAACAACTCAATAAAGTCAACACAATCACAACCCAATTAAGTTTTTTTGGTATTGAAGTCAATGATGAAGTATGTGCATTGATAGTTCTGTGTTCTCTATCTAAAATTATCATATTACAATTATAGTTGCTCATAGTTCATCAAGAACTAATAATTTGAAATTTGATGATGTTCAAGATCTTATACTCAGCAAGGATATTGAACAGAGATAGACAAGTGAAACATCAACCTCTTTAGAATTATATAAAAAGTTAATTGAAAGAAATTCAACCAAGAGAAAATGTCAAAGCAAATCAAAAACAATAGGTCTAAACCTAAGAATCATTGTAATTATAATAGCTCAAAGACCATTAAGTATTGAAAATATAGAGAGAAAAAACACTACAATAATCAATGCAAGTGTTAGTTATTTTATAGCATGGTAAAATGTATCACAAGTATATGTGTTTAACAAGTAATAAAGTTAACTCTATGAATCTGGATTATCATTACATAGATATTGATTATTTGGATTAATTATCAAAGTTTTTTCATTATCTAAGCTTACAATTAGTAAATAGTTTCTAGTGTTTACTCTTGGAAACAATTATATGGTTAGCTTAGTATATGTAAACAGTATCAAGTCAATGGATATACAATTTATGAGTATATGGCTATAAAGGTGATACAATATGTGAGAACTACTCATCCATATAGGTGGAACTTCTCAAACACATCAAAAAGTCATCGACATTATTTCATGTAGGAAATAATGTATGTCAGATGAGCTGGATATCTCATATATTTTAATCCATTATGAATTATATTGATAGTCAATGCTAGGGTATTTATAAGGGAGCCTATGCGGCATTTAATTAAACATAGTAATTAAAATATAGTCAAATATATACATGTAATTAAATGTCTTGTAAATTAGTATCAGTATACATAAAGCCTATTACATTTTTATTTGAACTAATTTAAAACTGATCAATAAATATTTATAGATATTAATTTGACATTAACAGATATTAATGTGCCTATACTTTAAATTTATAGATATTAAATACACATTTACATTTTTAAAAGAGTGTGTGGGTTTCCCTATACATAAAGTCATGTATAAAATATAGTTTACAGATATTAATTTAATTATACTTATTGGGTAGGCAAGACATTATGGAATAATAGATATTTTCATAATGCAAATTGATTAGATGTGTATTTCATAATGATGACTTACAAATTTCAAATATACATTATTAAAATCCTATCATAAAGTCAATATATCTTTATTTGTGTAAAATATGTATAATACTAATTATATCTGAAATACACGACATGTATATTGAATGTATCATATATAAAATTATGATATATATATATATATATATATATATATATATATATATATATATTGTTATATTTATATATAGGTATGTTTATGTAAACTATTTTATAGTTATAAATATAATAAAATACACATATATTTATGTGTTATATACACACTACCCAACACAAAACACCCATTTTGTGTTATATACGATTAAATTTATATAAGCAATCCAATTATAATTAAATTAAAAGAATATGTATTTAAAAAAAAGTATAATTAAATTAACAGAATATGTATTAAAAAAAGTATATTAAATTAAGTTTATATTAGCATACATACTGCCAAACACAACAAAAATGCATTAGGTATGTATCACAATAAGTATTATTAAATTAATGTATACGATTAAAGAAGAAGAATTTCAGAAAAAAAATTAACAGAATCAATACGCATTAAGATAATCGATGAAGAATTAGGGTAGAAAACGTACCTCAAATCAATAACAAATTATCGCTTAATTCGAATATGTTTATGTTGTGTCGATGTCGAGAGAATAATGGAGGACTGTGGAGTAATTGTGTCGCTTATTCTTCGAAAATGTCGGGAGAAAGATGGAGGACATAGTCTCGACAAAATAAACATTAAATAACAAATTCTATATATTTCCAAAATATTTATATTTATAATTATAAAAACATTAAATAAATAATATAATATAATACACACACACACACACACACACACATACATAAAATACAAAAAGACTCATTTATTTTCTTTACTATCAAAATTTTTTCAACTAAATTAATGTGTGTGAAGCAAGGTTCAAATAAAAAATATACACCTTACAATTTTTTTATAATATTAATTAAACAATAAATATATAAACAATTTAAAAAATATATATGTTTAGCCTTATAAAAAAAATATCAAATAACTATAAAATTAACAAACTTGATATAATAAGACATACATGAAAAGATGATTTGTCTTCTATCCACTCTCCTAAGAGTTATAAAATACTCTTAATGTTAAAAAATATATAAAAATTTATATTTTATGGTTATAACTTTTTAAGAATTCATCATATTAATTTCTATGAAGATAATATGTAATAATTTTAAAGGCATAAAATTTCATATTATTTGATATCATTTATAATTTTTAAAATTCAAAAAATTATTTAAAGTGATAAGATAATTAAAAAAAGTTGTATTAATTATTTTAATATAGACTGAATATTAAAAGTTAATAGAAAAAATATTACTCAATTGTTTATTTCTTATAAATTTTAGTAGGGGCAAACATATATGTATTTATTTTTAAATATTAATTTATTTTTTTTTAACTTTAATGAAAAAATATATATTTTTATTATATTTCATAATTTTCAAATTTTGTATTAATTATATTTTTTAAAAGTTTCCTATAACTGTAGTATATATGTACGTATATACTGTAGTATTATACGTACATATATATGATCACATAGCCTCAAATGACATAAAACTACAACAAATTAGTATTATCTCATTTATACTTCACATAGGTGGAACAAAACTTCGCTATCAACATAAATAAGTAATACGAAGATTATTTAAATTTTGGAAAATATCTCTAAAAATTGTAGAGAAAAACCGTGAAGATGAGCCACGAGCCAGGCTTGGGGCATCAAAGTTCACATCTTGCCTCCCCGTAACCAGAACTCTTTATCAGTCACAAGGCTTATAAGGGGGTTACTCTGCACCGCCATGACTGAGTTGACAAGCTAACAAAAGAACTAGCAGATGAAATTGAGACTGATCATTTGTAGTAGTAACCATGAACAAATAAATAGGAATCTTGAACATAGAAAAAATGAGCACTCCACCATGCTAATGTGCAACACAAAGAGATGAAAAAATGAATAAATTTATTACATCTTATTCATCAATGTATCTACCGATAGTGCATAAAGTATAATCTATCTACGCATTGACGTTGCTTTCTCATCCTCAGGTCCTACGATCAACATCTTTCAGCTGTTACAAAGCTATCTGAGTAATGGTGCATCAAGCCTAGTAAAAAAAAATCTCTCCCTTATACAAACTTCATATGGAGAACAATGAGGTACCATATCAGTACGAAATTTAAATAAGTGAATAAAATCAAAAAAAACAAATAAAAAAAGTTATGTTTTGATAAATATATAATATTGTAGTATATATATGTTCATATATACTGTAGTGTATATTATCATATACAACTGTAGTATTATATATACGTATATACTGAGTACGTATATACTCAATATATATGTACATATAATGTTGTAGTATTATATGTACAAATACTATAGTAATATATGTGTGTATATACATACGTATATATAGTATTTGCTGCTACTATTGCTGCCGCCGCCGTAGCTGCTACTACTGCTACTGCTGCTGCTACTACCGCTGCCCCTACTGCTGCAGCCATTGCTGCCATTGTTGGCTCCACTACCCATGCTGTAGTCACCGCCACCGTTGCTCCTACCGGCACCACTATTGCTGCTCCTGCTATTGCTGTTGCTGCTACTGCCGCTATTGCTACTACTACCGTAGCAGCTATTGCCATTAGCACAGCAACTACTGCCAATAGCTACCACTGATAATAAAAGTGGGAATGGCGATGATGCTCGACTGATGAACTTCCCTATCAACCCCTCATTTTGAAATTGAACGAGTTTTTGACGTAGCGGCGAGCTACTTCTCCCTAAACAAGACCCGATATTCATTTTGGCACTTGCGGCCTATCAAAATCAGGTAATGATAGAATTTTCCTTCCAATTAAATATAGTTTTGTGAGATGTAATAAACTTACAAGAGACTGCATGAGCATCATTATCATCATCCTAAGACATAATACAATTATAACCAATCATGACTTCTATGACCTGCATATCTACACAATTACTAAAACATTTAAGACCAACCTATGGCTGCCTGGCTGGCCTAGATAAGAAATATATTCATGCCACTGTTTGGGAAAGGTCTAATATTCATGACTTCTATGACCTGCATTGGTAAGTAATGCATGATGATGACCAGACCAGCCCGAGCAATTATATATTCAAATGCGTGCGTGTGTGTGTGTGTGAATAGGCATGTATGTATGACAATACATACATGTCCACAAATAAATATATGCACCCACTTATGTACTTACTCATTATATACCTACATATATACTCAGTATATACTTATGTATATACCATGTATATTCATTCTTATATACTTGGTATTTGTACATATATATTGCATGTCATGCACCACATGACTGAAAATATAGATCAGCACACCACAAGAGATAGCACATGAGGCCCAGTATTGCACTACCAGAACATCCAACTCTGCATGGTAAGTAGAAACCTAGTATCATTAACAAATTACTCAGGCTTCAGACTTTACGAAAACTAATTGACAAATAGAAAATAAAAAAAGTCACCCAGTGAAAATCAGAACAGTACATGCCAAGAAAAATATAATTTTTTTCTTCCAAAACAAAACAAAAAAACAACACGTGCCAAAACAAAATAATACAATCTCCAATGATCTTGATGCTAATTCAATAACAACATGATTTCTATCTTATAAATCTAACATGCTCTCGAAGATAAATTCTCATCATGTATTTCTTCTTCTGTGTGGCTTTGTACTTGGTCGCTTTTATAGGTTTGGTTGCATTAGGAATGAGGCACCCAAATGCATGTATTTATATTATTGAATATGATATGAAAGTGGCGAAAATTAACGTGATAATGCCGCCACCACCACCATCATTTAAGCTAACATGTTGGAGACTGGCCTAAGACACCTGATGGTTTTTTTAAAGAACAAAAGTAAAAGTGTTTGGGGCATGCCATCAATATAAGCACTACACTACATAGACTATATACAAGTGAAAAAAAATACATAAATTAAAATTGTGCAATAAATATAATGAATATTATATATATTCATCACCTAAAACTTCATAGAAAAAAGAAATTAAGATAGTCCAGATAGTACTCATTAAAATCTTTGCCAACAATTGTGATGAGAATGGCTATTGCCTGGCCTGGCACGTGCCAAACCTAGAATAGCCTAGGTCTGAACCAGGAAAGCCAGGCATGCCCTCGTCAGGGCCTATCCATGGCACCTAGTCTACTTCACAAGGGCCCAGGCTCTGGACCCTGGGCTTCTATGGGCCATGTCCCCTATATAGTATGTGCAGGCGGCAAGTGCTAAGCATGATGGCAACATTATATCAATATATTATACATAACATAGATGTGTTAATTGTTATGTATATCTATATATACACATAATATAATTATTGTGTATTACAATATACCAAAAATATATATAATGTATATAGAATGTAAATACAATGTGTATATACACTCATATTGAATATATACATATACACATTGTATATAGATAGAAATTATTGTGTAGATACATGTATACATAATGTAAATACAAAATATATACATACATCCCTAGTATATAAAAAATTTAAAAATATGAATTAAAAAAAATCTAAAAAAAATTTTTTAATTTAAAATTATAATTAATACTTATTAAATTAAAATATGTAACATTATCTTTCCAAATAAAACTAAAACATAAAAAATTTTACAAATCATTAAGTCATAAAATGATAAAAATTATAACATCATTTTCAATCTAACTATTATGATCTGTACAACTTTAAATTTTATCATATACATCATCATATATATTTTGTTGTAGTGTTGATTTTGAAGGCTCATCTATGTATTATCTTAATCTTTCTATCATAAAAAATTTTCAATAATATTAATTGTAATTTGATTTTCCTATCTAAAATAATATTCACAATCATAAATATGATAGATTATATACTGGTATATATGTATATGTGCATATATACTAGTATATATGTACAAGTATTTATATGTACATATATACTCAATAAATGTACATATACACTACAGTGTATATGTACATATATATGTGTATACATATACGCTATAGTATATATGTACATGTATGTACATTTACACTGCAGTGTATATATGTACAAGTATGTACAATATACTAGTAAATACTTATACATATATACTAGTATATATGTATATGTACATATAATATATGTAAATATACACTACAGCATACATGTACATATATACTCAATCAAGTTCCATGTGTAAAATTACTTGGCTACTAAATGGATATTTTCATGTAAATATCAAGTGAATAAGCAAAGAAAAAACTAGATGATAAGTAATACTAAATAGAAATACATAATAGTCTAGAGAAGTTCATAAATCAGCCATGAAAGAAACATAATAGCGAACCTAATATGATTATAAGTTTCAAATTTTATGAACATTTTTTCACCATTCATTAGTTTAATAAGGAAAAAAGAAAGCAGTATGTGATGGCTATCATAAAAATCATACTTGATTTTTGAGATAGGATTGCTTTGATCCATAGCTCCAATACCTGATTTTGAGTAGCAGCAAATTCATGATATTTGTATGATTTTATTACCAACGCATGTAGCTTTCCCTAAGTGTACCCAATTAATTGAGGATGTAAATTATTAAACAAATTGGAACTTATATTACTCTCATTATTATAGGAACATTATAATATGATTACAAGTTTTAAATTTTATGAATATTTTATTAGCATTCATTAGTTTTAAAAGGAAAAAGAAAGTAGTGTATGATAGCTATCATCCAAATCATACTTGATTTCTGAGGCTATTTTCTATTGATCCATAGCTCCAAGTAATTATAAGTAGTTATACATAAATGTATACAAAGTTATAAACAAATATATATATTTACATATATGTATAGATAGTTACAAATATAGTTATATTTAATTATGTAGTGTTACATAGTTATACAAATATTTATATATATTTATACACATATAGTTAAACATAATGTCGTATGGTGTAATACATGTAATTATAATTATAGTTACATGTTGTTATACATATAGTTACATGTATAGTTATACTTATATTTATACTGGTAGGTATATATATTTTTTCTTATAATTTTATATAATTATACATATAGTTATGTATAGGTATATATATAAAAAAATACATTTTTATATACTAATATATACAAATGTATATTAAATATAAGTTGTAAATTATATATTTAAATTAAGTTATGTATAAAGCTTTTATAATTATACATATAATAAGATATAATTATTTATAGGTATATGTTATTATACATATAGTATATATAGCTATAAATATTTTTATATAGTTATACATAAATATATAAAGATATAAATAAATATATAAATTTGCATATATGTATACATAGTTTCAAATATAGTTGTATTTAATTATATAGTGTTATATATTTATACAAATATTTATATATAGTTATACAAATATATAGATATATATATATAGTTATACACATATAGTTAAAAATAATATTGTATGTTGTTACACATGTAATAATACATATAGTTATATGTGGTTATACATATAGTTACACATATAGTTGCACATATAGTTATACTTATTTTTATACATGTAGCTTTATATATTTTTTATTATAATTTTATATATGTATACATATAGTTATCTATATGTATATATATGGTAAAATATTTTTTTATATACTAATATATAAAAATGTATATTAAATATATGTTGTTAATTATATTTTTAAATTTTAGTTATGTATAATATTTTATAGTTATACATATAGTCAAAGATAATTATTTATAGTTATATGTTCTTATACCTTTGGGATCCAATGGGAAAAAGACACAAAACAGAAAACAAACAAGCTCAGCTTACAATAGATCAGTGCAAATTAAATGAGGTCTTGTATTTCAGGCGTGTCATATATAAATATAAATATAATTTGAATTCCACTAAACTAGATTATGTCATCCACATAAAAGAACAAAACTCAGACAAAGTAGGTAATGATTAGATCCACATCCAGATATGTCAACAAAGTTTGTCTCATCCTGCTAAAATTATTTATGACTTGTTGGCAATGTAAGTGGAAGGCCAATCAAGACCCTCGTAGAGGCCATCGCCAGAGGTAACATAGGTGCTCTGAATGTACCAATGGCATTGGCGAAGAGAGTGAAGTCCTAGCTTGTCAGTAATTTCAGCTGCATTCATAGTATTGGGAAGATCTTGCTTATTGGCAAACACCAGCAAAACTACATCTCGAAACTTTTCCACATTTAACAACCTCCGCAACTTATCACTAGCTTTAATAACACAATTTCTCTCATTGTTGTCCACCAAAAATATGAGAAATTGGGTATTTTGGAAGTAATCCCTATAGAAAGGGTTAATATTGTCTTAACCACCAACATCCCTCACAATGAAATTGATGTTTTTGTATTCAATAGTCTCTACATTGAAGACAATAGTAGAAATTGTGGTGACAATTTCACCAAATATACAGAATGGTTGTCTTACTGGTAGCATCAAGACCTAGCATCAAAATCCACATCTCCTTGTTGGCAAATAGCCTACTAAATAGCTTTGTGAATGTATACTCCATTTCTTTCACTAAATATATACATAAATATTTATACAAGTACTTAAAAGTAGTTATACATAAATATATACAAAGTTATAAAAAATTATATATATTAAATTATATGAATACAAACATGTATACATAGATACAAATATAGTTATATATAATTATATAAAGTATTACATGGTTATACAAATATTTATATATAGTAATACATACATATTTATAAATATGTATGTAGTTAAAGATATAGTTATATATAACATTTTTATAGCTATACATTTAGTAAAATACAATTATATATAGTTATATATTATTATACATATGATATATTTTCTTAAGAATATTGTTATATAGAATTACACATATAGTTATATAATATTCTAAAATTATAAAAATAGTTATATATAATTATTAATATAGTTATTAATATAGTCTAAAAATAGTTTACATAGTTACAAATATAGTTAAATATAATTATGAAGAGTTTTATATAGTTATACAAATATTTATAAATAGTTATCATATACTATGATAACAACACTCTCTCAAATGCCCAATTGAATTACACCACTATAGAGAAAGAACTTGTATCAACAATCTTTTTTATTGGCAAGTTAATATCATATTTAGTGGGAACCAAAGTCATAGTATATACTAATTATTCTATAATCAAATATCTCATAGAAAAGAAAGATGTTAGGCCAAGATTGATTTGATAAATTTTACTATTACAATAGTTTGAACTATATATATTAGATAAGAAATGCACATATAATCAAAATTAAAAATAGCTTATAAAGACTAGAAAAAGAAGATAGAAGAGTTGATGAAGAAGATATTAGATAGATTTTTTTATTGGAACGAATTATAATATTGAATAAAAATGCAACTTCATGGTATGTAGTATTGAATGAACCTTATCATTGCAAGTAGTACTTTGATCAAATTTTGAGGCAAAGTGTTACAGATGGGAGATTACTAGTATCTTGCAATAATGTCACTTTTTGCTCCAACTCTCATGAATTTGTGGAATATGTTAATATTCATGTGCTCAAGTATTTTTCATCTCAAAATTAATGTTGATATTTACATATATATGCATTAATATATATGTGCATATACACTGCCCTACACACACACACATTTATGCATTAATATACATTACTATACATTATATATTAGCATACGCATTTTTGTACTTTTGTATATATTCACACATGTATCTACATTTTCAAAGTAGTGTGTATATACTTGTATGCATGCATATACTACTGTACACCCACACATACACACACATATACCTATATACATAATGTATTTTTAAAGTTACACATGAAATTATTATATGTGTGTGTGTGTGTGTGTAAATGTATTTAAAATTTTTTGATTTTGAAAATTTAATTAAAATAAAATATTATATTTTGTACACAATGTATAAAATATTGTAAATTTTTATATTTAAAACAAATATTTGTGTGTGTGTGTGTGTGTATATATGCGTGTGTGTGTGTGTGTGTGAAGCATATTAATGTGTAAAATGAAATTATGAATTAAATATATGAGCTTCTATTTTATTCAAATAGTTGTTTTTAAATATTTATATTAAAATAACTATCATTTTACTAATATAAATAAATGAAGTTGGCACATATGTAAATTATTTTATTTTTACAATCATGTTAAAAATGAAAATATAGTTCATAAATAGATAATATTGTTTTTGTTTTTCTATATAATTTTTTTTTTAAAATATTAATGTCTATGATAAATTTTTACCTGTTATTTATTGTTATTAATAAACTTTTAGAAACTTTAAATTTCAAACAAATATAATGTAGTGCATATAAATAAATGTTTTAAATATTTCATAAAAAATCAATTATTTGTTTAATTATGTTCAAACAAAATAGATTACCATATAAATATATGAGTAAATTTTTCTACAATTAATTATTTTTTTTATTTTATTCAAAATATATAAATGACCATATAAATATATAAATTTGTTTTTTAAAATAATTATTTTTAAATTTTTTTTTTCAAATTGAATACATGACAATGTTTTTTTCGTAATTAATAGATACATTTCAAACATTGTTTATTTATAATAAATATAACATATTGCATATTATGAGGTGCAATTTTTATTTTCTAAATAAATTTTATTTTAAAGATTTATCTTAGTAAAATAAAACTACATCACATATATATTTTAAAATTTTTTTATAATAATTATTTCACAGACATATTATTATTTGTTTTGAAATTTACAACATAAATTTTAACAAATGAACATTTTATTAGAAATCAAATTTAGTTAAATGATATTAAGTGAAAGAAAAATACAAACCCTAAACATATTAAAGCTTAATTTATTAATACAAACTTATAAAAATACAATAAAAATACAATAAAAATACAATAAAAATACATTTAAGGTTGAAAAAATTAATTTTAAGTTCCTAAGATATTTGGGAAAATGATAATAATTTATACAATATCCATAAAAACATGTATGAATGAGATGAATGGTATGAATGAGATGAATGATATGAATGAATATTAATTTCTTGAAGCATGTAGTCATACATGTTGTAGATGTAGTTATATATAATGGACACCAATAAAAATTTAGGTTTACTCCTAACGACCTAACCTGATCTAGAATCTTATTTTGGTATGATTTCCACCTCGCATTGGTCTCACTACATCCATTCTTATGTTTGATTTGTTGGGATAATGGTAGAAAGCTGTGTTCAGAGGTTTGAGGATCTAGAAAATGTCTAGTTCTTATTAAAATTATCATTTCTAATAATTTTAAAATATGAGTATGTACTCTTACTTTTCAGGCATGCTTTGCATGTGCTTCTTATTAAAGTGAAAAACAATAGTCTTGTTTTGAATTTTTTTCTTTAAATAAAACAATAATTAAAAGAAGGATTCTACTGGTAGAAGCTGATGATCACTCCAATTAGGGCTCCTTCATTTTTCGAAGCCTTCATATCAATAGGATGGTTCATGTTCATGTCGAGGTGGATCATTTTCATTCTTCAGTAATAAATTATCAAGGTCGAGACTTGAGGTGGGTCATTATTTTTTATTTATGTTTTTTATCTTAGGAAGGTGTGATACAGAAATATGGCTATGATTTATTCACTGGTGACTAGAGGAGGCTTAGGGAAAAGAAAGAAACGTCAATTTCATGAATAGATTATACTTTATGCAATGTCATAGATGTATTAATGAAGATGTAATAAAATTTTGTTATGTTTTTGTTTTAACACTGTAATATATAGTACCAAACAAATTTATTAATTCAATTTTATATTTTGTTAATTATACAATTATGGTTTATAGTTTATGTTTTTATCTAATTTAATAAAAAACTTAAAAATATGTAATCAATTTTTTGTAAAAAAAAAATAGTAAAAATAATTTTGGAATGAAAATAGCTAGGGGTTTTTCCCTCACTAATTTAGCTAGGACTTTTCTATAAATCTAAAATACAATCAAAATTAGCAAGGGAAAAAAAATAAATTTAGTTAGAGAATTTTATGTTGTTAAAATTTTTTGATAGGGAAATTTTTTCGAACATTAATATTTTGCGATGAGCACATTAATTTTGGAAAAACTTCGGTCATTAATCCATCATTATTCTAGTTTAGCAACAGCCAAAATCCTATTTAGCTAGGGAATATTTCCAAGTTATTTGGAATTATTTTTGTAATGATATATATTTGACTATCTACATAATAGTATATCTATCAATCTATTTATCTAAATATTATCTATCTTTCCTATCTGCCTATATATCTACATATTTATATATCTATCTAAAAATCTATTTTTTCTATTTGTCTATCTACCTATCTATCTTTTATTTATCTATCTATCTGTCTGTCTGTCTATATGTCAATCAATCAATCTATCTATCTATTTTTCTATTTGTGTATTATCTATTTGTCTTTTTGTCTGAATCTTTAATTACCTAATTTTATATCTTTGTAATTGTCAAAACTATATTCTTTCTATCTGTATATCTTTCTAACTATCTAATTTTGTTTCCGTCCATCAGTCTATTATTCAATATATATATCTTTTTATCTATATATCTATCTATCTGTCTATCTATCTACCTATCTATCTGTCTATCTATCCACCTATCTATCCGTCTACCTTTTTCTCTATCTATTTGCATATTTGTCTATATGTCTATTTGACTATTTGTCTATATATTTATTTTACTAACTATCTAACTATTTAACTATCAATCGAACAATCAATCTAACAGTCTATCTATTTATCTATCATTATATCTATATTCCTATCAATCAATCTATCTATCCATCTATCTATCTATCTATCTGGCTATCTATATATACATCTATATTTTTGGTTATCGATTAATCTATCTATCTATCCATATATATTACTATTTGTCTATATGAATATCTGCCTTTATATCCATCTCCCTATCAACCTATTTTTTTTATCTGACAAACTTTATTTTTTCTATATCTATCTATTTACCTTTCTATCTATCTCTTTCTCTTTCTATAAGTCTATTTGTCTATCTATCTATCTATCTATGTATTTATCTATTTTTCTATCTATATGTCTATAATTATATTTGTATATCTATCTATCAATCTATCTATCGATTAGCCAATCTGTATAGCTATCTATCTAACTATCTATTTGTCTATATATCTATTTGTATAACTACCTAACTTTTTAACTATCAATTAGACTATTAGTATATTAGTCTATCTATTTAATATTCTATCAATCTTTCTTTCTTTCTATCTATCTAACTATCTATATGTCAATATGTCTATTTAGATATCTATCAATTTGTCTATCAGACTATCTATCTATTTGTCTATCAATATATTTGTCTTTCTACCTATCTACTTATTGGCCTAATTATTTATCTCTCTATCTTCTATATATCTATTTGTGTATCTATCTAACTACCTTTTTATCTGACTTTTTATCAGGCAATTTGTATCTATCTATCTATCTGTCTATCTATCTATTTAACTATTTGTCTATCTATCTATTTGACTATCTTTCAATCTAGCTATCAGGCTATATGTCTATATATATATATATATGTCAAACTATCTAATTTTTATCTCCTTATCCTCCAATCTACTTTTTTGTCTATCTATATATATTTGTATTTGGCATTCTGTAAATCTATCTATTTGCATTTTGGTTAAAAATTAATTAATCAATCTATCTATCTATATGTTAATATGTCTAACTATCTAATTATATATCTATTTGTCTATCTATCTATCTATTTATCTTTTTATCTATCTATATATCTATCTAACTATATATATGTCTATCTATCATTCTATCTGTCTATCAATAAATTTTTCTATTTGTCTATCTATCTATTTGATTAAATGTTTATATGTCTATCTATTTATTAGTTTTTTATCTATATCTATCTACCTATCTACCCATCTATCTCTCTACCCATCTCTATATCTATTTGTATATTTATCTATTGTCTATCTGTCTAATTGTCTATATATCTATTTTCTTAACTATCTGATGATTTAACTATCAATACAACTATCAGTCTATCAGGTAAATCTATGTATCTATTTATCTATCTATATATCTATCTCCTATCAATCTATCTATCCATCTATCTATCTATCTATCCAACTATTTGTCTATTTGTATATTTGCCTTTCCACTCATCTACCTATCTACATATTTGTTGATTAGTCTATCTATCTATCTATCTATATCTTTATCTTTTTATCAGTCTATTTTTCAATCTATGTACCTATCTATCTATCTATCTATATGTCTATCATTATATTTGTCGATCTGTGTATCAATCTATCTATCTATTATCCTATCTTTATATCTATCTATCTATCTTTCTTTCTTTCTATCTAATTGTCAATATATCTATTTTTCTAACTATCTATCTATCTAACTCTATAATTATCAATCAAACTATCAGTCTGTTTATCTATCTGTTTATCATTCTCTCTATCTAACTAACTAACTAACTATCTATCTATCTATATTTGTATCTATCTTTTTATTAGGATATTTGTCTATCTATTTATCTATCTATCAATCTATCTTTCTATCTATCTATCTTTCTATTTATTTATCTATTTTTATATCTAACGAACTAACTATCTGTATATCTATCTATCTATCTACCTTTGTGTCTATTTGTCAATTTAGATATCTATCTATCTATCTGCCAATTTATATATATCTCTATCAATCTATCTATTTATCTATTTGTCTATCCTATTATCTATCAATCAATCTATCTGTCTATCTATTTATTTATATATCTATCTATTTATCAATCAATCAATCTATTTTTCTATCTATCTATCTTCCCATTTATTATTCAAATGATTTATATTACTAACTAACTATCTATCGATCTATCTATCTAGCAGCCTATCTTTACATCTATCTATCAATCTATCTGACTATATGTGTGTGTGTGTGTGTATATATATATATATGTTAAATATAATATTTGTATTTGCTTATCCTCATATTAGCTTTTTTATCAATCTATATACATGTTTTACTGTTAATTTGAATATCAATTTATCTGTCTATTTGTTCTAAAGTCTATCTCTCTATATATCTTTCTATCTAGCTATCTATATGTTAATATGTCTAACTATCTAATTATATATCTATTTTTAGATTAATCAATCAATCTATCTATCTATCTATCTATTTGTCTTTTTATCTATCAATCTATCAATCAATCTATTTTTCTATTTGTATTTCTATCAAACTGCCAATCTTCCTTTCTAATAATCTATTAATCTGTCTATCTATCAATCAATCTATCAATCTATCTATTTGTCTATCTGTCTATCTATTATTCTATATATATGTCAATCATTCTATATCTATCTGGATATCTATCTATATGTCTATTTTTCTATCTATTTATCTGTCTGTCTACATATCTATCTATCTATATATCAATTTGTTTATTTGTTATATTTTTTTTTTTATCTATCTATCTATCTATGTATCTGTATATTGTTCTATATCTCTATCTATGTATTTATATATATATATATCTCTGTCTATCTATCTATCTGTATGTTTATCTATCTATGTGTCTATGTATATAATAGTCTAACTAACTATCTTTTTATCTATTTATATAAGTTTCTATCTGTCTATCTATCTATCTATCTATCTTTATATCAATCTACTTGTCTATTTGTCTATCTCTATATTTGTTTATCCATCTATCCGTCTATCTATCTATATGTATATTTTGTGTATCTATGTATCTATCTATGAATCTATTGTCTATTTGTCTAACTGTCTATGTATCTATGTATCTATCTATGTATCTATCTATATATCTATATAATTATCTATTTGTCTATCTAACTTTAAATTTGTATATCTTTCTATCTGTCAAACTATATTTCTTTTATCTATCTATATGACTATTTCTCTATTAGTTTTTCTATCTTTCTCTTTATCTCACTATCTTTCTATTGTCTATTGTATATCTTACTATCTTTGATATATCTATATATATTATATATATTATGATATATATATATATATATATATCTGTTATAGTCTTTTATTTATTTATGTATTGTCTATATGTATAACTTAATATATGAGTATCTATTAATGTATCTTTCTATTTATCTGTGTAATCAATCTATCTGTCTATCTATCTATCTGTCTATCTATCTATGTTTTCAATCAATCTTTTATTTGTATTATGTCTATATGTTTGTATAACTATTATATATCTATATGTATTATCTATCTAGATATCTATTTATTTTTCTAAAGGTGTATCTTCTAATAACTATTTGTCTATCCCTCTAGCTATCTATATTTATATCTCTATCTTTTATTATGTTTAACTATTATCTATCAATATATCTCTCTTTATAAAAATTTGTATATTAATCTATATATCTATTGGTTTGTCTATCAATCTATATATCTATCCATTTATCTAGCTAAATGACAATATGTGTATCTATACATCTATCTATCTATTTATATTATTGTTATCAATCTATCTATTATTTTTATCTAACTATCTGTATATATGGCTATTTAATTATCTGTCTATCTGCTCTCTTTGTGCCTATCTATCTATTTATGTTTGTGTCTATGTCTAGGTGTCTATGTAACTATGTGTCTAAATGTATATGTGTATATGTGTCTATGCGTATATGTGTCTATTTCTTTATGGATCTAGGTGTCTTCTTCTATGATATATCTACCTATGTATATATCTACTATGTATATATATATGTCTATCAATCTTTTTAACATATATATCATCTATCTATCTGCCTATCTATTTATTTGTGGCGGCTCTATTTATCTGTATATTTTTCCTTTTATTTTTATCTATTTGCCTACCTGAATATCAATTTATTTTTTATTCATATATTTTTCAACTTGTCTATATAAATATCATTGTATCTATTTATATATCTGTATGTTTCTCTATCTATCAATTTGTCAATCTTTCTTTATATCTATCTATCTATCAGTCTTTCTTTCTATCACTCTATTCATCAATTAGACTATCAGTCCATCTATCTATTTATCAAACTATCTAAATGTCTGTATCTCTAACTATCTATCTGTCTATCTTTCTATCTAACTATCTTCAATTTGCCTATCTATCTCAAAGTATATTTCTCTATCAATCTTTTAGTATTAATTCTATTAGTATATGTGTCTATCTATTTATCTATCTATCTATCGGTCAATCAATCTATCTATCTAATAGTCTACTTGTCTATCTGTCTACCTATTTATTTATCTATCTATCTGTCTGTCTATCTATCATTATATCTATCTATGTAAATATGTATCTATCTATCTATCTATCAATATATATGTTTATCTATCTATCAATCAATCAATTTAACTATCTATATTTATATATATTTATCAATTTGTGAATCTATCTATCTATTTATCTATGCATTTATTGATTTGAATATTTATCTGTCATCTATGTGTCTATCTAACTTTTTGTTTATCTATGGATTTATTATTCTATCTTCTATCTATTATTTATCTAAATCATATGTATCTATCTGTATATCTATCTATTTGTACTATCTTCTATCTATCCATCTATCTTTCATCTTTCTTTCATATCTTTCTTTATATTTTATATCTATTATCTATGAATCTATTTATCTATTGTATATATGTCTGTCTATCAAATATCTAACTATCTATTTGTCTATATATCTATCTTT
>JAREIK010000075.1:127352-141922 GCA_029783825.1 Sapria himalayana
TTCATGACTTCTATGACCTGCATGGTAAGTAATGCATGATGGACCAGACCAGCCGAGCAAATATATTCAAATGCGTGCGTGTGTGTGTGTGAAGGCATGTATGTATGACAATACATACATGTCCACAAATAAATATATGCACCCACTTATGTACTTACTCATTATATACCTACATATATACTCAGTATATACTTATGTATATACCATGTATATTCATTCTTATATACTTGGTATTTGTACATATATATTGCATGTCATGCACCACATGACTGAAAATATAGATCAGCACACCACAAGAGATATCACATGAGGCCCAGTATTGCACTGCCAGAACATCCAACTCTGCATGGTAAGTAGAAACCTAGTATCATTAACAAATTACTCAGGCTTCAGACTTTACGAAAACTAATTGACAAATAGAAAATAAAAAAAGTCACCCAGTGAAAATCAGAACAGTACATGCCAAGAAAAATATAATTTTTTCTTCCAAAACAAAACAAAAAAACAACACGTGCCAAAACAAAATAATACAATCTCCAATGATCTTGATGCTAATTCAATAACAACATGATTTCTATCTTATAAATCTAACATGCTCTCGAAGATAAATTCTCATCATGTATTTCTTCTTCTGTGGCTTTGTACTTGGTCGTTTTATAGGTTTGGTTGCATTAGGAATGAGGCACCCAAATGCATGTATTTATATTATTGAATATGATATGAAAGTGGCGGAAATTAACGTGATAATGCCGCCACCACCACCATCATTTAAGCTAACATGTTGGAGACTGGCCTAAGACACCTGATGGTTTTTTTAAAGAACAAAAGTAAAAGTGTTTGGGGCATGCCATCAATATAAGCACTACACTACATAGACTATATACAAGTGAAAAAAAATACATAAATTAAAATTGTGCAATAAATATAATGAATATTATATATATTCATCACCTAAAACTTCATAGAAAAAAGAAATTAAGATAGTCCAGATAGTACTCATTAAAATCTTTGCCAACAATTGTGATGAGAATGGCTATTGCCTGGCCTGGCACGTGCCAAACCTAGAATAGCCTAGGTCTGAACCAGGAAAGCCAGGCATGCCCTCGTCAGGGCCTATCCATGGCACCTAGTCTACTTCACAAGGGCCCAGGCTCTGGACCCTGGGCTCCTATGGGCCATGTCCCCTGGATAGTATGTGCAGGCGGCAAGTGCTAAGCATGATGGCAACATTATATCAATATATTATACATAACATAGATGTGTTAATTGTTATGTATATCTATATATACACATAATATAATTATTGTGTATTACAATATACAAAAATATATATAATGTATATAGAATGTAAATACAATGTGTATATACACTCATATTGAATATATACATATACACATTGTATATAGATAGAAATTATTGTGTAGATACATGTATACATAATGTAAATACAAATATATACATACATCCCTAGTATATAAAAAATTTAAAAATATGAATTAAAAAAAATCTAAAAAAATTTTTAATTTAAAATTATAATTAATACTTATTAAATTAAAATATGTAACATTATCTTTCCAAATAAAACTAAAACATAAAAAATTTTACAAATCATTAAGTCATAAAATGATAAAAATTATAACATCATTTTCAATCTAACTATTATGATCTGTACAACTTTAAATTTTATCATATACATCATCATATATTTTGTTGTAGTGTTGATTTTGAAGGCTCATCTATGTATTATCTTAATCTTTCTATCATAAAAATTTTCAATAATATTGATTGTAATTTGATTTTCCTATCTAAAATAATATTCACAATCATAAATATGATAGATTATATACTGGTATATATGTATATGTACATATATACTAGTATATATGTACAAGTATTTATATGTACATATATACTCAATAAATGTACATATACACTACAGTGTATATGTATATATATGTGTATACATATACGCTATAGTATATATGTACATGTATGTACATTTACACTGCAGTGTATATATGTACAAGTATGTACAATATACTAGTAAATACTTATACATATATACCAGTATATATGTATATGTACATATAATATATGTAAATATACACTACAGCATACATGTACATATATACTCAATCAAGTTCCATGTGTAAAATTACTTGGCTACTAAATGGATATTTTCATGTAATATCAAGTGAATAAGCAAAGAAAAAACTAGATGATAAGTAATACTAAATAGAAATACATAATAGTCTAGAGAAGTTCATAAATCAGCCATGAAAGAAACATAATAGCGAACCTAATATGATTATAAGTTTCAAATTTTATGAACATTTTTTCACCATTCATTAGTTTAATAAGGAAAAAAGAAAGCAGTATGTGATGGCTATCATAAAAATCATACTTGATTTTTGAGATAGGATTGCTTTGATCCATAGCTCCAATACCTGATTTTGAGTAGCAGCAAATTCATGATATTTGTATGATTTTATTACCAACGCATGTAGCTTTCCCTAAGTGTACCCAATTAATTGAGGATGTAAATTATTAAACAAATTGGAACTTATATTACTCTCATTATTATAGGAACATTATAATATGATTACAAGTTTTAAATTTTATGAATATTTTATTAGCATTCATTAGTTTTAAAAGGAAAAAGAAAGTAGTGTATGATAGCTATCATCCAAATCATACTTGATTTCTGAGGCTATTTTCTATTGATCCATAGCTCCAAGTAATTATAAGTAGTTATACATAAATGTATACAAAGTTATAAACAAATATATATATTTACATATATGTATAGATAGTTACAAATATAGTTATATTTAATTATATAGTGTTACATAGTTATACAAATATTTATATATTTATACACATATAGTTAAACATAATGTCGTATGGTGTAATACATGTAATTATAATTATAGTTACATGTTGTTATACATATAGTTACATGTATAGTTATACTTATATTTATACTTGTAGGTATATATATTTTTTCTTATAATTTTATATAATTATACATATAGTTATGTATAGGTATATATATAAAAAATACATTTTTATATACTAATATATACAAATGTATATTAAATATAAGTTGTAAATTATATATTTAAATTAAGTTATGTATAAAGCTTTTATAATTATACATATAATAAGATATAATTATTTATAGGTATATGTTATTATACATATAGTATATATAGCTATAAATATTTTTATATAGTTATACATAAATATATAAAGATATAAATAAATATATAAATTTGCATATATGTATACATAGTTTCAAATATAGTTGTATTTAATTATATAGTGTTATATATTTATACAAATATTTATATATAGTTATACAAATATATAGATATATATATATAGTTATACACATATAGTTAAAAATAATATTGTATGTTGTTACACATGTAATAATACATATAGTTATATGTGGTTATACATATAGTTACACATATAGTTGCACATATAGTTATACTTATTTTTATACATGTAGCTATATATTTTTATTATAATTTTATATATGTATACATATAGTTATCTATATGTATATATATGGTAAAATATTTTTTATATACTAATATATAAAAATGTATATTAAATATATGTTGTTAATTATATTTTTAAATTTTAGTTATGTATAATATTTTATAGTTATACATATAGTCAAAGATAATTATTTATAGTTATATGTTCTTATACCTTTGGGATCCAATGGGAAAAAGACACAAAACAGAAAACAAACAAGCTCAGCTTACAATAGATCAGTGCAAATTAAATGAGGTCTTGTATTTCAGGCGTGTCATATATAAATATAAATATAATTTGAATTCCACTAAACTAGATTATGTCATCCACAGAAAAGAACAAAACTCAGACAAAGTAGGTAATGATTAGATCCACATCCAGATATGTCAACAAAGTTTGTCTCATCCTGCTAAAATTATTTATGACTTGTTGGCAATGTAAGTGGAAGGCCAATCAAGACCCTCGTAGAGGCCATCGCCAGAGGTAACATAGGTGCTCTGAATGTACCAATGGCATTGGCGAAGAGAGTGAAGTCCTAGCTTGTCAGTAATTTCAGCTGCATTCATAGTATTGGGAAGATCTTGCTTATTGGCAAACACCAGCAAAACTACATCTCGAAACTTTTCCACATTTAACAACCTCCGCAACTTATCACTAGCTTTAATAACACAATTTCTCTCATTGTTGTCCACCAAAAATATGAGAAATTGGGTATTTTGGAAGTAATCCCTATAGAAAGGGTTAATATTGTCTTAACCACCAACATCCCTCACAATGAAATTGATGTTTTTGTATTCAATAGTCTCTACATTGAAGACAATAGTAGAAATTGTGGTGACAATTTCACCAAATATACAGAATGGTTGTCTTACTGGTAGCATCAAGACCTAGCATCAAAATCCACATCTCCTTATTGGCAAATAGCCTACTAAATAGCTTTGTGAATGTATACTCCATTTCTTTCACTAAATATATACATAAATATTTATACAAGTACTTAAAAGTAGTTATACATAAATATATACAAAGTTATAAAAAATTATATATATTAAATTATATGAATACAACATGTATACATAGATACAAATATAGTTATATATAATTATATAAAGTATTACATGGTTATACAAATATTTATATATAGTAATACATACATATTTATAAATATGTATGTAGTTAAAGATATAGTTATATATAACATTTTTATAGCTATACATTTAGTAAAATACAATTATATATAGTTATATATTATTATACATATGATATATTTTCTTAAGAATATTGTTATATAGAATTACACATATAGTTATATAATATTCTAAAATTATAAAAATAGTTATATATAATTATTAATATAGTTATTAATATAGTCTAAAAATAGTTTACATAGTTACAAATATAGTTAAATATAATTATGAAGAGTTTTATATAGTTATACAAATATTTATAAATAGTTATCATATACTATGATAACAACACTCTCTCAAATGCCCAATTGAATTACACCACTATAGAGAAAGAACTTGTATCAACAATCTTTTTTATTGGCAAGTTAATATCATATTTAGTGGGAACCAAAGTCATAGTATATACTAATTATTCTATAATCAATATCTCATAGAAAAGAAAGATGTTAGGCCAAGATTGATTTGATAAATTTTACTATTACAATAGTTTGAACTATATATATTAGATAAGAAATGCACATATAATCAAAATTAAAAATAGCTTATAAAGACTAGAAAAAGAAGATAGAAGAGTTGATGAAGAAGATATTAGATAGATTTTTTTATTGGAACGAATTATAATATTGAATAAAAATGCAACTTCATGGTATGTAGTATTGAATGAACCTTATCATTGCAAGTAGTACTTTGATCAAATTTTGAGGCAAAGTGTTACAGATGGGAGATTACTAGTATCTTGCAATAATGTCACTTTTTGCTCCAACTCTCATGAATTTGTGGAATATGTTAATATTCATGTGCTCAAGTATTTTTCATCTCAAAATTAATGTTGATATTTACATATATATGCATTAATATATATGTGCATATACACTGCCCTACACACACACACATTTATGCATTAATATACATTACTATACATTATATATTAGCATACGCATTTTTGTACTTTTGTATATATTCACACATGTATCTACATTTTCAAAGTAGTGTGTATATACTTGTATGCATGCATATACTACTGTACACCCACACATACACACACATATACCTATATACATAATGTATTTTTAAAGTTACACATGAAATTATTATGTGTGTGTGTGTGTGTGTGTAAATGTATTTAAAATTTTTTGATTTTGAAAATTTAATTAAAATAAAATATTATATTTTGTACACAATGTATAAAATATTGTAAATTTTTATATTTAAAACAAATATTTGTGTGTGTGTGTGTGTGTGTGTATGCGTGTGTGTGTGTGTGTGAAGCATATTAATGTGTAAAATGAAATTATGAATTAAATATATGAGCTTCTATTTTATTCAAATAGTTGTTTTTAAATATTTATATTAAAATAACTATCATTTTACTAATATAAATAAATGAAGTTGGCACATATGTAAATTATTTTATTTTTACAATCATGTTAAAAATGAAAATATAGTTCATAAATAGATAATATTGTTTTTGTTTTTCTATATAATTTTTTTAAAAAAATATTAATGTCTATGATAAATTTTTACCTGTTATTTATTGTTATTAATAAACTTTTAGAAACTTTAAATTTCAAACAAATATAATGTAGTGCATATAAATAAATGTTTTAAATATTTCATAAAAAATCAATTATTTGTTTAATTATGTTCAAACAAAATAGATTACCATATAAATATATGAGTAAATTTTTCTACAATTAATTATTTTTTTTATTTTATTCAAAATATATAAATGACCATATAAATATATAAATTTGTTTTTTAAAATAATTATTTTTAAATTTTTTTTTTCAAATTGAATACATGACAATGTTTTTTTCGTAATTAATAGATACATTTCAAACATTGTTTATTTATAATAAATATAACATATTGCATATTATGAGGTGCAATTTTTATTTTCTAAATAAATTTTATTTTAAAGATTTATCTTAGTAAAATAAAACTACATCACATATATATTTTAAAATTTTTTTATAATAATTATTTCACAGACATATTATTATTTGTTTTGAAATTTACAACATAAATTTTAACAAATGAACATTTTATTAGAAATCAAATTTAGTTAAATGATATTAAGTGAAAGAAAAATACAAACCCTAAACATATTAAAGCTTAATTTATTAATACAAACTTATAAAAATACAATAAAAATACAATAAAAATACATTTAAGGTTGAAAAAATTAATTTTAAGTTCCTAAGATATTTGGGAAAATGATAATAATTTATACAATATCCATAAAAACATGTATGAATGAGATGAATGGTATGAATGAGATGAATGATATGAATGAATATTAATTTCTTGAAGCATGTAGTCATACATGTTGTAGATGTAGTTATATATAATGGACACCAATAAAAATTTAGGTTTACTCCTAACGACCTAACCTGATCTAGAATCTTATTTTGGTATGATTTCCACCTCGCATTGGTCTCACTACATCCATTCTTATGTTTGATTTGTTAGGGATAATGGTAGAAAGCTGTGTTCAGAGGTTTGAGGATCTAGAAAATGTCTAGTTCTTATTAAAATTATCATTTCTAATAATTTTAAAATATGAGTATGTACTCTTACTTTTCAGGCATGCTTTGCATGTGCTTCTTATTAAAGTGAAAAACAATAGTCTTGTTTTGAATTTTTTTCTTTAAATAAAACAATAATTAAAAGAAGGATTCTACTGGTAGAAGCTGATGATCACTCCAATTAGGGCTCCTTCATTTTTCGAAGCCTTCATATTCAATAGGATGGTTCATGTTCATGTCGAGGTGGATCATTTTCATTCTTCAGTAATAAATTATCAAGGTCGAGACTTGAGGTGGGTCATTATTTTTTATTTATGTTTTTTTATCTTAGGAAGGTGTGATACAGAAATATGGCTATGATTTATTCACTGGTGACTAGAGGAGCTAGGGAAAAGAAAGAAACGTCAATTTCATGAATAGATTATACTTTATGCAATGTCATTAGATGTATTAATGAAGATGTAATAAAATTTTGTTATGTTTTTGTTTTAACAATGTAATATATAGTACCAAAAAAATTTATTAATTAATTTTATATTTTGTTAATTATAAATTATGGTTTATAGTTTATGTTTTTATCTAATTTAATAAAAAAACTTAAAAATATGTAATCAATTTTTTTGTAAAAAAAAATAGTAAAAATAATTTTGGAATGAAAATAGCTAGGGGTTTTTCCCTCACTAATTTAGCTAGGGACTTTTCTATAAATCTAAAATACAATCAAAATTAGCAAGGGAAAAAATAAATTTAGTTAGAGAATTTTATGTTGTTAAAAATTTTTTGATAGGGAATTTTTCGAACATTAATATTTTGCGATGAGCACATTAATTTTGGAAAACTTCGGTCATTAATCCATCATTATTCTAGTTTAGCAACAGCCAAATCCTATTTAGCTAGGGAATATTTCCAAGTTATTTGGAATTATTTTTGTAATGATATATATTTGACTATCTACATAATAGTATATCTATCAATCTATTTATCTAAATATTTATCTATCTTTCTATCTGCCTATATATCTACATATTTATATATCTATCTAAAAATCTATTTTTCTATTTGTCTATCTACCTATCTATCTTTTTATTTATCTATCTATCTGTCTGTCTGTCTATATGTCAATCAATCTATCTATCTATCTATTTTTCTATTTGTGTATTTATCTATTTGTCTTTTTGTCTGAATCTTTAATTACCTAATTTTATATCTTTGTAATTGTCAAACTATATATCTTTCTATCTGTATATCTTTCTAACTATCTAATTTTGTTTCCGTCCATCAGTCTATTATTCAATATATATATCTTTTTATCTATATATCTATCTATCTGTCTATCTATCTACCTATCTATCTGTCTATCTATCCACCTATCTATCCATCTACCTATTTCTCTATCTATTTGCATATTTGTCTATATGTCTATTTGACTATTTGTCTATATATTTATATTACTAACTATCTAACTATTTAACTATCAATCGAACAATCAATCTAACAGTCTATCTATTTATCTATCATTATATCTATATTCCTATCAATCAATCTATCTATCCATCTATCTATCTATCTGGCTATCTATATATACATCTATATTTTTGGTTATCGATTAATCTATCTATCTATCCATATATATTACTATTTGTCTATATGAATATCTGCCTTTATATCCATCTCCCTATCAACCTATTTTTTTTATCTGACAAACTTTATTTTTTCTATATCTATCTATTTACCTTTCTATCTATCTCTTTCTCTTTCTATAAGTCTATTTGTCTATCTATCTATCTATGTATTTATCTATTTTTCTATCTATATGTCTATAATTATATTTGTATATCTATCTATCAATCTATCTATCGATTAGCCAATCTGTATAGCTATCTATCTAACTATCTATTTGTCTATATATCTATTTGTATAACTACCTAACTTTTTAACTATCAATTAGACTATTAGTATATTAGTCTATCTATTTAATATTCTATCAATCTTTCTTTCTTTCTATCTATCTAACTATCTATATGTCAATATGTCTATTTAGATATCTATCAATTTGTCTATCAGACTATCTATCTATTTGTCTATCAATATATTTGTCTTTCTACCTATCTACTTATTGGCCTAATTATTTATCTCTCTATCATTCTATATATCTATTTGTGTATCTATCTAACTACCTTTTTATCTGACTTTTTATCAGGCAATTTGTCTATCTATCTATATATCTATCTGTCTATCTATCTATTTAACTATTTGTCTATCTATCTATTTGACTATCTTTCAATCTAGCTATCAGGCTATATGTCTATATATATATATATATATATATATATATATATATATATATATATATGTCAAACTATCTAATTTTTATCTCCTTATCCTCCAATCTACTTTTTTGTCTATCTATATATATTTGTATTTGGCATTTTGTAAATCTATCTATTTGTCATTTTGGTTAAAAATTAATTAATCAATCAATCATCTATCTATATGTAATATGTCTAACTATCTAATTATATATCTATTTGTCTATCTATCTATCTATTTATCTTTTTATCTATCTATATATCTATCTAACTATATATATGTCTATCTATCATTCTATCTGTCTATCAATAAATTTTTCTATTTGTCTATCTATCTATTTGATTAAATGTTTATATGTCTATCTATTTATTAGTTTATTTATCTATATATCTATCTACCTATCTACCCATCTATCTCTCTACCCATCTCTATATCTATTTGTATATTTATCTATTTGTCTATCTGTCTAATTGTCTATATATCTATTTTCTTAACTATCTGATGATTTAACTATCAATACAACTATCAGTCTATCAGGTAAATCTATGTATCTATTTATCTATCTATATATCTATCTCCTATCAATCTATCTATCCATCTATCTATCTATCCAACTATTTGTCTATTTGTATATCTGCCTTTCTACTCATCTACCTATCTACATATTTGTTGATTAGTCTATCTATCTATCTATATCTTTATCTTTTTATCAGTCTATTTTTCAATCTATGTACCTATCTATCTATTTATCTATCTATCTATATGTCTATCATTATATTTGTCGATCTGTGTATCAATCTATCTATCTATTATCCTATCTTTATATCTATCTATCTTTCTTTCTTTCTATCTAATTGTCAATATATCTATTTTTCTAACTATCTATCTATCTAACTCTATAATTATCAATCAAACTATCAGTCTGTTTATCTATCTGTTTATCATTCTCTCTATCTAACTAACTAACTATCTATCTATCTATCTAACTAACTAACTAACTAACTATCTATCTATCTATATTTGTATCTATCTTTTTATTAGGATATTTGTCTATCTATTTATCTATCTATCTATCTATCTTTCTATCTATCTATCTTTCTATTTATTTATCTATTTTTATATCTAACTAACTAACTATCTGTCTATCTATCTATCTACCTTTGTGTCTATTTGTCAATTTAGATATCTATCTATCTATCTGCCAATTTATATATATCTCTATCAATCTATCTATTTATCTATTTGTCTATCCTATTATCTATCAATCAATCTATCTGTCTATCTATTTATTTATATATCTATCTATTTATCAATCAATCTATCTATTTTTCTATCTATCTATCTTCCCATTTATTATTAAAATGATTTATATTACTAACTAACTAACTATCTATCTATCTATCTAGCAGCCTATCTTTACATCTATCTATCTATCTATCTGACTATATGTGTGTGTGTGTGTATATATATATATATATGTTAAATATAATATTTGTATTTGCTTATCCTCATATTAGCTTTTTTATCAATCTATATACATGTTTTACTGTTAATTTGAATATCAATTTATCTGTCTATTTGTTCTAAAGTCTATCTCTCTATATATCTTTCTATCTAGCTATCTATATGTTAATATGTCTAACTATCTAATTATATATCTATTTTTAGATTAATCAATCTATCTATCTATCTATTTGTCTTTTTATCTATCAATCTATCAATCAATCTATTTTTCTATTTGTATTTCTATCAAACTGCCAATCTTCCTTTCTAATAATCTATTAATCTGTCTATCTATCAATCAATCTATCAATCTATCTATTTGTCTATCTGTCTATCTATTATTCTATATATATGTCAATCATTCTATCTATCTATCTGGCTATCTATCTATATGTCTATTTTTCTATCTATTTATCTGTCTGTCTACATATCTATCTATCTATATATCAATTTGTTTATTTGTTTATTTTTTTATTTTTATCTATCTATCTATCTATGTATCTGTATATCGTTCTATATCTCTATCTATGTATTTATATATATATATATCTCTGTCTATCTATCTATCTGTATGTTTATCTATCTATGTGTCTATGTATATAATAGTCTAACTAACTATCTTTTTATCTATTTATATAAGTTTCTATCTGTCTATCTATCTATCTATCTACTTTATATCAATCTACTTGTCTATTTGTCTATCTCTATATTTGTTTATCCATCTATCCGTCTATCTATCTATATGTATATTTTGTGTATCTATGTATCTATCTATGAATCTATTGTCTATTTGTCTAACTGTCTATGTATCTATGTATCTATCTATGTATCTATCTATATATCTATATAATTATCTATTTGTCTATCTAACTTTAAATTTGTATATCTTTCTATCTGTCAAACTATATTTCTTTTATCTATCTATATGACTATTTCTCTATTAGTTTTTCTATCTTTCTCTTTATCTCACTATCTTTCTATTGTCTATTGTATATCTTACTATCTTTGATATATCTATATATATTATATATATTATGATATATATATATATATATATATCTGTTATAGTCTTTTATTTATTTATGTATTGTCTATATGTATAACTTAATATATGAGTATCTATTAATGTATCTTTCTATTTATCTGTGTAATCAATCTATCTGTCTATCTATCTATCTGTCTATCTATCTATGTTTTCAATCAATCTTTTATTTGTATTATGTCTATATGTTTGTATAACTATTATATATCTATATGTATTATCTATCTAGATATCTATTTATTTTTCTAAAGGTGTATCTTCTAATAACTATTTGTCTATCCCTCTAGCTATCTATATTTATATCTCTATCTTTTATTATGTTTAACTATTATCTATCAATATATCTCTCTTTATAAAAATTTGTATATTAATCTATATATCTATTGGTTTGTCTATCAATCTATATATCTATCCATTTATCTAGCTAAATGACAATATGTGTATCTATACATCTATCTATCTATTTATATTATTGTTTATCAATCTATCTAATTATTTTTTATCTAACTATCTGTATATATGGCTATTTAATTATCTGTCTATCTGTCTCTCTTTGTGCCTATCTATCTATTTATGTCTGTGTCTATGTCTAGGTGTCTATGTAACTATGTGTCTAAATGTATATGTGTATATGTGTCTATGCGTATATGTGTCTATTTCTTTATGGATCTAGGTGTCTATCTTTCTATGTATATATCTACCTATGTATATATCTATATGTCTATCAATCTTTTTACATATATATCTATCTATCTATCTGCCTATCTATTTATTTGTGGCTCTATTTATCTGTATATTTTTCCTTTTATTTTTCTATCTATTTGCCTACCTGAATATCAATTTATTTTTTATTCATATATTTTTCAACTTGTCTATATAAATATCATTGTATCTATTTATATATCTGTCTGTTTCTCTATCTATCAATTTGTCAATCTTTCTTTATATCTATCTATCTATCAGTCTTTCTTTCTATCACTCTATTCATCAATTAGACTATCAGTCCATCTATCTATTTATCAAACTATCTAAATGTCTGTATCTCTAACTATCTATCTGTCTATCTTTCTATCTAACTATCTTTCAATTTGTCTATCTATCTCAAAGTATATTTCTCTATCAATCTTTTAGTATTTAATTCTATTAGTATATGTGTCTATCTATTTATCTATCTATCTATCAGTCAATCAATCTATCTATCTAATAGTCTACTTGTCTATCTGTCTACCTATTTATTTATCTATCTATCTATCTGTCTGTCTATCTATCATTATATCTATCTATGTAAGTATGTATCTATCTATCTATCTATCAATATATATGTTTATCTATCTATCTATCAATCAATTTAACTATCTATATTTATATATATTTATCAATTTGTGAATCTATCTATCTATTTATCTGTGCATTTATTGATTTGAATATTTATCTGTCTATCTATGTGTCTATCTAACTTTTTGTTTATCTATGTATTTATTTATTTATCTTTCTATCTATATATTTATCTATAATCATATGTATCTATCTGTATATCTATCTATTTGTCTATCTTTCTATCTATCCATCTATCTTTCTATCTTTCTTTCATATCTTTCTTTATATTTTTATATCTATTTATCTATGAATCTATTTATCTATCTGTATATATGTCTGTCTATCAAACTATCTAACTATCTATTTGTCTATATATCTATCTTTCTAATTGTCTAATTATCTATCTGTTCATTAATCAATCAATCTATCTATCTGTATATATGTCGATTAGTCTTTCTGTCAATCAATCAATTTATCTATTTATCTATCTATTTATTTTTCTATTTGTCTATCTGTCTATTTGTATATCTATCTATTTGTATATCTATCTCTCTAGCTATCTATTTATTTTTTGTCTATCTATCTATATCTATCGATCTATATATCTATGTATATGTGTGTGTGTGCGTGTCAATCTATCTATCTATTTATTTTTCTAACTATCTATATGTCTATCTTTCTATACGTCTACTTGTCATTATATCTATTTGTGTATTTATCATATCTCTATCTATCTATCTTTTAATCTATCTATTTATATATTTATCTTTATCTCACTATATCTTTCTATCTATCTATTTATCTTTCGATCTATCTATATGTCTATCTATATATATGTCTATTTGTTAATCTATCTATTTTTCTATCTGTATATATATCTATTTATTAATTTTCATTATTTCTATCTTTTATCTATATATCTATCTATCTGTCTAAATGTCTATTTATCTATCTATATTTGTGTCTATTTAAATTTTTTTCTTTTTGTCGATTACATTTCTATATAACTATCTATTGTCTATCAGTAAATCATTTTATCTTATATCTATCGTCTGTCTAAATAGTCTATCTATCTTTCTATCTAATTTTTATCTATCTATATGTCTGTCTATTGTGATCTATCTATCTTTCTAT
>JAREIK010000076.1:0-28066 GCA_029783825.1 Sapria himalayana
CAAATAGATATCATAAAGATATGAAGTAGATAGATTTTTAATAGACAAATTGATAAATAGATTTATAGATACATAGATGAAGATTAATAGACAGATAAAAATAAATTGACAAATAGATTGAAAATAGATTGGTTTGATTTATATACAAATTGATAGATAATTAGATTAGACAAATCGATTGGTAGATAGACAGATAAAAGACAATACATAGACACAACACACACACACACACACACACACACACACACACATAATATAAATATATATATATATAAAGAAATAGATCGATAGATAGGTCGGTAGGAGGTAGGTAGATAGACAGACAGACAGAGTTAGTTAGATAGATATATAGATAGATTGATTGATACATATAGATACATAGACTTATTGATATAGATAAATAGTTCAAAAGACACATAGATAGATACATAGACTTATTGATAAATAGATAAATAGTCAAAATACACATAGATAGATAAATCTATAGATAGTTAGATAGATAGATAGAAATAGACAGATAGAAAGTTAGATAATAGACAGACAATTAGATAGATACACAGATAGATAGATATATATAGTTAAACAGATAGATAGATAGATAAACAAATAGAATTATAATAGATAGCCACATCCATAAATAGATGATAGAAAGAGATTGATCAATATATTGATGGACAGATTGAAATGCAGATAGTATTAGATAGTAGAAAGATAGATAGGTCAAATAGATAGAGATAAAAAATAGGTAGTCGATAGATAGATAGAATGCTAGATAGGACTGCTTGAAAGATAAATAAATAGGTAGATAGATTGATAGATATATAGACATATAGATAAACATATATTATAAATAGATAAAAAAGATAGATAATTAAATAATACATAGATAGATAGAAAAATAAACAAACAGATAGATAGATAAACCTGATAAAAAGATATATACACACACATAAAGATAGACATTTTAGACAACAAATAGAAAGATAGATTGGTTATTGATAAATATATAGATATAAAGTTAGAACATATAGATCCGAGAGGAAGAGATATAAACATTCAAATAAAACAATAGACATATAGATAGGCAGATAGATAGATTGACAAATAGACAAAAAGACAAATATAATAGACTGAAAATATACGATGGATAGATGATAGATAATAAATAAATTGGTAGACAAAAGACATATAAATATAAGAGATAGATAAACAAAGAGAGACAGCAGATAGATAGATAGATAGTTAGATAGAATATAGTAAGATATAGATATGGAGACAGATAGAATGATAGTTTTGTAGGACATTTTCATAGGCAGATAGATATAGATAGCTTGATAGATAGACAAAAAAATAAATAGATATAGATAATTAAATATAGATAGATAAAAAATAAATATATAGATAGATAAATTCATTCATTGATAGATTGATAGTTAGATCATAGATTGATCACTAGAAAGATTGATAAAAATATTAATAGAAAGAGATATATAATATATATATAAGTTACACAGATTGATAGATAAATAGAGATATACACAAATAGATAGAGAGTTAGATAAATAGATAGTTAAATAGATAAATAGATTATTACACAATAGACAAATACATAGATAGATAGAGAAATATACATATTGATTTATTAATAGATAGACATTAGACAATAGATAAACAAAATATAAATAGATAGTTAGATAGATAAATAGATGGATAAATATACATATAGATAGAGAGATATTAATCAGATAGAAATAGAAGTTAAACTAGTAGTAGATAGATAGATAGAAAAATAGCTAGATAGACACAAAAAATGGATTGTTTGATTGACACATTGATGGATAGATGATAGATTGATATATAGACAAATTGATAAAAAGATTGATAGATAAATAGATAGATAGAATAGATAAAAGACAATAGATAAACAAATAGAGATATAGATATTTAAAAAGATAGATAGATGGATAGATAGATATATAGATAGATATATAGATAGACAGATAATAGATAGATTTGTAGAGAGAATGATAGACATTTTGATTCAAAAATATTAGATAGATTGGTAGATAGATTTATAAACATATTGATAGATTGATTGCTAAATAGATTAATAGGTAGATTGATAGAAAACTAGAGAGGAAAATAGATAGAGAGATAGATAGAATGTCAGAAAGATATATACATAAAAGATGACAGATAAATAGAAATAAGATAGATAGAAACAAAGAAATGACATATAGTTTGATAGATAGATTGACATATAGATAGATATATAGTTAGATAGTTCGATAGATAGATATATAGATTGATAGATAGATTCATAGAAAGATTAATAAATAGATAATAGATAGATTCATAATAGATTGATAGATATATTGATAGATAGATAGATAGATTAATAGACAGCTAGAAATAAAGATTAGATTGATAGATTGATAGATTGAAAGACCAATTTGGATCGCCAAATTGATAGACAAAATTAATAGATAGATTGATACATAGATTGATAGATAGAAAGATATATAGATAGATTGATATATATATATATAAAGATAAATTGATAGATAGATAGATAGATTGACAGACAGACATATAAATAGATAGATAGATAGTTAGTTAGTTAGTTAGTTAGTTAGATAAATAAATAAATAGATAGATAGACAAATTGATCGATAGATTGATAGATAGATTAATAGACTGATTTATAGAGAGATTGGAAGACAAATTGATAGAAATATCGATAAATAGATTGATTGAAATATAGATAAATAGATAGATATATAGATTTATTGATTGATAGATAGATAGATAGATGAATAAATAGATAGATTGATAGTCATATTGATCAATAGATTGATTGATAGATTGAAAGATAGATTGATAGATTGATATCTAGATAAGTAGATAGACAATTAGATAGATATGTAGATAGACAAATAAATAAAGAGATAGAAAGACATATAATAGATAGAAAATAGATAGATAGACAAATAGATTGATATATAAATGGTTAGATAGATAAGCATATAGATAAACTGATATCTAGACAGATATATAGATAGATAGATAGATAGATAGAAAAATAGAAAGATCAATAGATAAGATAGATAGGCAAATATATAGAGAGAAAGATAAACAGATAGTTTGATAAGTAGATAGTAAGAGAGATATACAGCTAGATATATAAAATGTTAGATAGAAAGAATGACACCTATATAAACATATAAAAATACAGATAGATAGTTAGATTGATAGATATATATATTGATAGATACATAGACAGATAGACAAATAGATAGATAGACAAATAGATAGATAGATATGTAGGTAAAATGATAGACAGATACATAGACAGACATATAAGAAGACTGATAAATAGATAGAGACAAATAGATAAACAAATATATAGATAGAAAGATATATAGATTGATAGATATATATATAGATAGCTTGATAGATAGATAGATAGATTGAAAGATAGATATACAGATAGATAGATAAATAGATAGACAAAAAGATAAAAAAATTGATAAATTGATAGATACACAAATTGTTTGAATTATAGATAGATAGAAAGATTGATTGATTGATAAAAAGGTAGAAAGATAAATGAATAGATATTTAGATTGATAGATATATAGATAGATAAATAGATAGATAGATAAACAAATAGATAGATAGATACATAGATATAAAAATATACCATATATATATATAGATAAATAGATAAATAGATACAAATATATTGATAAAAAAATAGATAGATAGATAGACACACATAGTTAAACAGATATATAGACAAATAGATTGATATATAAATAGATAGATTTAAATATTGATAGATAGACAGATAGCTAGATAGATACTCATAGAAATAGATAGATAAATAAATAGATAGACAGACAGATATAAGACAGATAGATAGATAGATAGAGAAAATAATAGATTGATAGACAAATTAATAGATAGATTAATATAAATATAGACAGGTAGATAGACAGAAAGAAAGACAAAAAGATAGACATATAGATATACTCATAAAAAAATAGATATATAGATAGATAGATAGACAGATTGATGGATAGTTGGATAGACCGGCAAATAGATAGATATATATATAAATAGACAAATATATAGTTAGATAGATAGATTAAGAAATAGATAGATAGATAGATGGTTAGTTATAAAAATAAAAATTTAATAGACAAATAGGTAAATTGATATATAAATAGATAGACAGATAAATATTTAGATAGACAAATAGACAGATATAGTTACACAGATTGAAAAATAAAAAAATAGACAAATAAGTAGATAGACAAATAGACAGTTAGATAGATATATAGATATACAAATAGATAGATAGATCGATAAACAGATAAACAAAAGGATAAAAAGACAAATAAATAATTGATAAATAGATAGATAGTAAGATACTCAAATATAATAGAGATAGATATACACATAGATGCATAGATAGATAGAAAGGTGGATAAATATATACACCAATAGACATATAGAAAAATAGATAAATAGATAGATAGATAGACAAAAATAGACACATATACATTTAGACTAATAGATAGATAGACAGATAGATAGAAAGTTATAGATAGACATATAGATAGATATAGAGATATACAGATATAGATATAAATAGATAGTTATACAAATATACATATACACAAATAGACTAATAGACAGATAAAAAGATAGAAAAAAAAGATAAATCTAAAACAGAAAGATAAATAGATAGATAGACAGATAGACAGACAGATAGAAAGGTAGATTAATAGATAAATAAACATATTGACATATAGATAGTTAGATAGTTTGATTGATTTATAGATAGATAGATAGAATGATAACAAGATAGTCAGTTAGATAGATTACATATAGATAGATAGACAGACAGACAGATAGATAGATAGATAGATAGATAGACAAATAAATTGATAAAAAGATAGACAGATTGATAGATAGAGATATAGATAGATAGACATATAGGCAGATAGATAAATAGATAGATAGAAAGACAGATAGTCAGATAGTCAGAGAGAGATTGAGAGATTGAAAGACATATAGACAGATTGTCAGAAAGACAGATAGTCAGATAAACAAAAATATAGGCAAAGAGGCAGAGGGACAGATAGTTAAATAGAGAGTATGATGGACTAATAGACTAATAGCTAGATAGATAGAGAATAGACATATAGACAAAAAGATAGATCGACATATAGATAAGAAAACATTTAGATAAATAGAGAAATAGCTAGGTAGGTAGGTAGTTAGGAAGGTAAGTAGGTAGAGAGATAGAGA
The DNA here is from genome assembly GCA_029783825.1 of Sapria himalayana. Taxonomy (NCBI): domain Eukaryota; kingdom Viridiplantae; phylum Streptophyta; class Magnoliopsida; order Malpighiales; family Rafflesiaceae; genus Sapria; species Sapria himalayana. Next base: position 5,320 of record JAREIK010000076.1, read on the forward strand.
GATAGATAAGTAGAAAGATAGAAAGATAGAGAGAAAGAAAGATATAAATAGATATCGAGAAATAGAGATATAGAGATTTAAATAGATAGGGATATAAAGAGATAGAGATATAAAGAGAGAGAGAGAGAGAGATAAAGAGATATAGATATAAAGAGATAGATAGATAGATACAAAGAGAAAGATATACAAAGATATATTGATAGAGACATAGATAAATAGACTGATACATAGATAGATAGATAGATAGATAGATAGATAGATGATATACAAACATATAGAAAGAAAGATAGATAGATATATTGACTAACAAACTAATAAACTAATAGAATAATAGTCTAAAAGACTGATAGATTGACAGACTGATAGACTAATAGACATTCAAATAGATAGAAAGACAAATTGGCAGATACACATATAGGTAGATAGAGAAATAGACAAATAGGCAGATAGATATATAGATAAAAAGACAGATAGATAAATAGATTGCAAAATAGATACATAGATAGGTAGGTAATAAAATACACACTTCGATAGATAAATAGGTTGATAAACTTATATAGAAATAAATCAATTAAACAAATAAACATATAGATAGATAAATAAATAGATTTGTAAAACTATACAAATAGACTAATAGACATATAAAGATATAGATATATAGTCAAATAGACAAATAGACAAATAGACAAATAGACAAATATATAACTAGATATATAGACACATTTACAGAGAGACATATAGATAGATAAACAGATATAGAAATAGACATATAGATAGATAGACAAATATATAAATATAAAGATAGACTAATAGATAAATAGATAAATAGATCGATAGATAGATAGATAGACTAATAGATAGATAGATATTTAGAAAAATATATAGTTAGATAGATTGACAAATAGATTGATTGATTATTGACACATAGACATATAGACAAATAGATTAATAAATACATAGACATATAGATATACAATTTGATAGATAGACGGATAAACAGATAGATAGATAGACTAGTATACAGATAGATAGTTCGATAAATAAATTGATATACATATAGATAGATTGATTGATAGTCATATAAATACGTAGATATAATGATAGACAAAGAAACATATAGACTGATAGACAAATATACAAATAGTCATATACAAAGATTGACAGATAGATAGATATACAGATAGACATATAGAGAGAAAGAGAGATAGAGAGAGAGAGATAGATATATAGATAGAATGATAGGCATATAGATGGTTAGATAGATAGATTGATTGATTGAGAAAAAGACAAAGAGACATAGAGATAACGAGACTGATAGATGAATTTTCACAGAAAGAAAGGTAGAGAGAGATAGATAAATAGATAGATTAATAGAAAAGTAGTTAGATAGATTGATTGACATATTGCTAGGTACCTATGAAGCTTGCTAGGTAGGTAGGTAGGTAAAGATATAGTGAGGTAGAGAGATAAAAAGAAAGAGATATAAAATAGAGAGATAGATAGATATAGTGATATAGAGATAGATAAATAGAGAGATAGATAGATGGAGAGATAGATAAATAGAGAGATAGAAACATAGAGAGATATAGAGATAGAGAGATAGTGATAAAGATAACAAGATAGATAGACAATTAGACACATAGGCACATATACAGATAGTCAAATAGACAAATAGACTAAATGATAGACTGACAAACCAATAGACTAGCAGTCTGACAAACTAATAGAATGGCAGACTTATAGACTGGTAGACTAATAGACTAATAGACTAATAGAGTGACAGACTTAGAGATAGAAAAACATATAGAATAACAGATAGACTAATAGACAAATAGAAAACAAGATAATATAAAGATATATATAAAAATGGACAAACAGATAGATATACAAACAAATTGATAGACACACAGATAGAAAAGATAGACAACTAGTAAGGTAGACAAATAATTAGGTAGATAGATAGTTAACATATACACAGTCAAGTATACTTATACTCGAGTAGACAAAGAGGTAGACAGATGAATAGATAGACTGATAGATAGACAGGTAGACTGATTAACAAATAGATAGGCATATATACATATAGAAAGATCAACATATAGATAGACTCATAGATAGATAAACAAAAAATCAAACAAATAGATAAATACACAAACAGATAGGTAGATATTTAGATAGATAGATTGATTGATTGAATGATATATTAATAGACAAATAGAAAGATAAATTATAGAAAATTGATAGATAGATAGATAAATAGATAGACAGATAGGTAGGTAGGTGGGTAAAATGACAGTTAGATAGAAAGAGAGATAGAAAAATATATAGATAGATTTTTATAAAGATAGATAGAATGATATATAGGCAAAAATTTAGAGAGATAGATGGATAGATACACAGATAGATAGACACATAGATAGATAGATAGATAGATAGATAGACAAATATATTGATTGATTGATAGACAAATTGATAGATAGATTGAAATTTAGATTGATAGGTAGATTGATAGATAGATTGATCGCCCTATTAATAGACATATTGTTACATAAATTAAAAAACAAATCGATGGATAGATTTAAAGGCATGATTATAAATGGATTGATAGATATATTTATAGATAGATAGACAAACAGATAGATAGATAGATATATAAACAGCTAGATAGATAGATAGATAGATAGATCGATAGACATATAGATAGATAGATTGATTGCATGATTGATTGATTGATTGAAACAAGAATATGGGAGCAACCTATAGGCCCTACATCTTTCTGTTATCAGGTAAGATTGTTATTACTCTTCTCCTTCAAAATACTATATAGATTTTTCTATCTCTCTCAATTTGATTACCACTGACGGAGGTTGGTTTATACAGAATATTTAGTTTTAATTTTTTTTTAATTTTCTCCCAATTTTTCTTCTTCTTTCTTCTATTTTCACATCACTAATATGAGTTTGACTATCCACCATTAATGAAACAACAAATGGTATGTGTATTAGCATGAAAGTACATGTGTCTGTGTTTACACATACACACACATGCACATACACACATGCACAAGTATACATACATGCAACTGATCGCAAGGTTAAAAAGAGTGTTGTTGGAAGTGCAGCTAGAAAGGAAAAGGGCATTGGCAGATAAAAGGAAGAAGGAGTTGGAGGTGGAGAGGAAATACAAACTAGAACTAAAGGAAGCAATGCTGATGGCCATGGAGGGACATGCTCTGGTGCTAGAGTAGTATGTAGATATTGAGGAAGTGGGGGCGAAAGAGCAACTTAAATTTCACAGACAGATTATACTTTATGCACGGACATTAGATACATTGATGAATAATAAGATGTAATCAAGTTTTGTTATGTTTCTATTTTAACTATGTAACAAATTATATAAAAAAATTTTATTAATTGATTTTATTTTTTGTTAATTATAAACAATGATTTATAATTTATGTTTTTATAAATATACGAAATTAAATTTTATGTAAAAAATTAAAAATGTGAAAATAATTTTGGAATGAAAATAGCTAGAGAATTTTCCCTCGCTAATTTAGCTAGAGATTTTTCCCTCGATAAAAAGCTAGGGATTTTCTCTTGCTAATTTTGATAGGGAAAATAGTTACTCTTTAATTTTTGCGACAAGCACTTTGGATTAGATGTATCAAATGGGCTGATTCATGCCATGCCTAGCCCGGCACAGCACAGGAATTTCCCGTGTCCATGCCCATGCCATGTCGTGCCGAGTCCAACCGTGCCTCATGTTGTGCCTAGCCCGACATGGTACCATTGCCTGGTTGGCTTAGTACCTTGTCACAAGCCGAGGTACCAATACCGTACTACCCCGTCGGGCTGAGGCTCGGCCTGACTAATCTGGAAACTGGGCAGGCCCAAATCTGAACCAACCCCAACCCCAAAGGCCTATTACGGGCTTACGGCCAACAATTCAAATATTTAGCCGTTGGATTCTGCCTCCAATGACTATGAGGCAGAATCCGATGACCCATATGATTTTGCCCCAAAAAAATTATTAAAAAATTCAAAAAAAATACTTTTTTTGAAAAAAATTCTAAATTTTTTTCTATAAAAGCTCCCCACCCCTCTCTAATTTTTATGTTTTTCAAAAACATAAAATCTCACATTCTCTCTCTCTCAAACCTCTCTCCTAAAATTTTATCTCTCGGGATTTTGGCTCGACTATTCGGGACTCGCAACTCAGACTCGTCTTTAGTTGGTGTTTGCATTGATCTTTAGAAGTTAGATTTTTAGTGCACGTGCTTTTCCTTTACACTACTTTATGGATATTTCTATTTTTTCTCTCTCTACTCTTTAAGCTATCCTCTTGTCTAGAAAAACCAAAAAATAACAAATACTAATACTAATAAAATTAATTTAAATTTAGAAAATGAAAATCTTACACAAATGTCCGAGGTTACTGAATCTTTGGTTTCTCTGATTGTCTTAGCCCAAATATCTAAAAAACAAAAAACAAGGAGGACTTCTATAGTTTGGAGTCATTTAATATAATAAAACAAAAAAATATTAGGGGTGAGGAAGAAGAAACGGCATTGTGAAAATATTGTAAAAAAATTGTAACTTGTAAGAGTGCGTTTGGGACTAGACATCTTAAAATGCATGCCTAATTATGCACCAAAACACATGGTGCATTAGATCCTAGGCAAACCCAACTTAGCTCTATATTTTTTTAGACTGGATCTAGTTCAGTCTCAAAGTTTACCCTCTACATATGCTATAGCGAGTTGGGTTGGGAAGGCATGATCTAACTTATCACATTAATGGATCTTCCGATCTGATTTTTGGAATATCCAAAGATAGTGAGCATCATGCAGACATATTTTTACCCTGCTTATCATAGGTTTCCTAGGTCCACATCTTGGAACGACATACTAAAATATTATAAGTTAGAAAAATAATTAATAATTAATGAATTTATGGTATATAGTAGAGTGGTGTACGTGACGACCGATATTTGGACTAGTCATGATGATGCATTTTATGCATGTCGCAGCACCCACTATGAAGATTTAAATGACATGTGAATAAAAAAATTTTAGGATTCTCTGAGATTCTCCATCCTCATGATGGACCTACCATTTTTGAGTGTGAAAAAAATCTTTAGAAAATATAAAAGTCAAAATAAAATTTTTAGTATCACAATTGATAATGCATCTAATAATGGAGTAACGATTAACATGTTTGTTAGGAATATTAAAGATACACCATTAAGAGATATTTTCCACGTCTGATGCATGTGTCACGTGGTTAACATGATTCTACATGTGAGGATGAAGGTATGTTTCCTCGCTTTGGAAAACATATGTAACTCACAAAAATAAATTTGTACTCCTCGTAAACAATTAGAGCTTGGTAGTCTCTGTTTGTCTACGAATCTTAAGAAGAAGAAATTCCAGTGGGATGTGAGACATTGTTTGAATTACACATACCTAATTTTGGTGTCATGTGTTGGATACAAACACGTGATATCCGACTACGTCAATAGTAAGAGTGATGAACTTTTTATTGACGACACTAATTGGGCTTTATAAATTTAATTTATGAAATTCCTGAAGATTTTTTATGACATGAACATGTGTTTGTTGGTTTATACTCCCGCGACTTTCATTGTACTCAGGTGCATATGCAACATTAGTAGCATGTTTAAAAGTATCGAGCTGATCCGAAACTTAACCATATGGTTACAGAGATGGAAACCAAGTATTTAAAGTAATGGTTTACCATTCCATCTCTTTATTGTCTCGCTACATGCATGGACCTTAGGGTTAAGGTGGAAGAGGTAGATAATGTTTTGACTTAAATTTCCTCGTGCATGAACCAGGAAGACTCGCCTGAAGGGTTCATTCACGAGAAGTTGACTGAATTTTTCACACACTATGATACTATGTATGGTGATAGTAGTAGTAAGGTTATGAGTATGGACATTGATACCATATTCAGAGATGATGATTTTTCCATTTAGATAGCTAGGGGAAAACAACAGGGTGGACCGTCAAATAGGAGCGAGCTATCTCGGTACTTAGATACTGAATACTGCTCAATCCTATCACATAATGATACTAAGAATCTTGATATATTATAGTGATGGAAATCATATGAGTTTACCTTTCCTGTGCTGACTAAGATAGCACGGAATCTATTGACTTCTCCGATGTCGAGCATAGCATCGGAGCCTACTTATTCTATTGTAGTGAATGTGATTTTGGATATGAGATAGAGATTATGTCAAGATATTGTTGAGGCTTTGGTATGCATGAATAATTGGGATGATTCGATGTTTAGCATCAAGGATCGTGCTGGGACTACAATGAATGCGGGAGAATTGATTGCTGATGATGATACATGTGATAGTGATATTGATATTGAGGTTGAGGATGATAATGATATGAGAATAGATGATTGATGAGGTTGCTACTTGATGCTTGATGGTTGATGATTGCCGGATTGCATCATGCCGACAGCTACACTTTTGTTACAGTTATGCTTTTTCTTATGAGTTATGCTTGATTCTGATTTTTGATTTCGATGTTTTGTTCTTATTTTTAATTACATTGTATTTTGTTTAGTTTGGCCATTTGGCACTTGGCTTTGTGAGTGTGACTTTGTTATTTTTGTTAAATAAGTTTTGTGTTTGTTTTATTTTTATTTTTAATAATTTCATTAAAAATTATAAAATATAATTCTTATAAATTATAATCTAATTAAAACATGATTAAAACAAATAACATAAAAAAATAAACTTTATAACTATTCAAATATTTACAATTTACAATTTAAATATTTTTAACATTATCTAATTTATATTTAATAATTACATAAATATTCTAAACAAAAAATAAAAAAAAATTAATTTTTTTAAACCACCTCGTACAGGCCTGACCAAGCACGACCTAAAACTGGTTGTGCCAGACGGGCCATACTGAGTGTTGCTTGAATAAACCGTGCATTGCCAGGCATGGCATGGTTACTGTAGACGTGCCTAGCCCGGCACGATAGCATGGTTAGGCCTACAAAAACCATGCTGGGCCAGCCTAGCACGACACGTTTGACACTTGTACTTTAGATTGGGAAAGGTTTTGTTGTTAATTTATCATTATATCCACTTTAATTACAGAAAAACTCCATTTAGCTAGGAAATTTTTACATGCTATTTGTGATTTTTCTTTTAGTGATCTCTATCTATCTATATATTTATTTATATCTCTGTGTATGTATTTATCTATCTATCTATCAATATATTTGACAATCAATCAATCGATCTATATGAGTCTATCAATCTATCTATAAATATGTCTATCAAACTATCTAACATTCTATATATCAATCTTTTTATCAATCTGTCTATCTATCTATCTATGTCTATATCTATATATCTACTTATCTGTCTAAAATTTTGTTTATCTATCTATCTACCTATCAATCTGTCAATAAATTTGTCTATCAATTAATCGATCAATCAATCTATCTGTCTATCTATCTGTCTATCTTTCTGGTCTATCTGTTTGTCTATTTATTTGTCAATCTATCTGTCAATCTTTCTATCTATCTATCTATCTATTTGTCTATCTATCAATCTATCTATATATTTGTCAATCAATCAATCTCTATGTCTGTCTATCTATCTATCTATCTATTTGTCTCGTTATCTATCTATCTCTCTACCTCTCTATATATCTATATATCTATCTATCTATCTATCTATCTATCGATCTGTCTATCTATCGACCAATCTATCTATCTACCAATCTATTTGTCTATCTATATGTCTATCTATCTATCTATCTTTCTATATTTCTATCTTTCTATTTGTCTATCTATCAATCTCAGTATCTATCTGTCTATCTATCTCTCTATTTATTTGTATATTTACCTATCTATCTATATGAATCTATCTTTCTATCAATCTATCTATCTATCAACTATCTATCTGCCTATCAATCTGTCTATCAATCTATCCATCAATATGTCTATCTATCAATCTATCTAACTATCAATCATTTTTTCTATCTATTTATCTATCTATCTATGTATCTATCTATATAGCTATATGTCTATCAATATATCTATATATTTGTCTATATATTTGTTTATCTATCTTTCTATCTAAATAACTATCTATCTATCTAGCTATCCATGTATCTATTTATCTATCTGGCAATCTATCGGTCTATCTATATGTTGATATATCTAGCTATCTTTACATGTTTCAATTTGTCTATTTATATATATATATATATCTGTCTGTCTATCTATTTCTCTATCTAATATATATTTATATGTCTATTTATATGTTTTTCTATCTGTCTATCTACCTATCTACCTACCTATCTATCTATCTATATATCTGTCTATCTATCTATCCATATATTTATCTATCTGTCTATCTATATATATATATATATGACTATTTATCTACCTATCTATCTATCTATCTATCAATCTTTCTATCAATCTATCTATAAATCTATCAATCTTTATATCAATATTCCTATCAATGTGTCTATCTATCTATCAAACAATCTATCTATCTTTCTATCTATATGTCTACCTATCTATCTATGAATATGTCTATCTTTCTATTTATCAATCTAACTTTTAATCTATCTATCAATCTATCTATCACTTGGTGTATCAATCTGTCTATAAATCTATCTATCTATATGTCTTTATGTCTCTCTATCTATCTATCTATCTATTTGTCTATTTATCTGTATATTTATATGATTATCTATCTATTTATCTCTTTGTCTATCTATATGTGTATTTATTTGTCTATCTATCTCTCTATCTAACTATCTACCAAACTATCTATCAATATGTCTATCTATTTGTCTATCATTTTGTCTATTAATATTTTTATCAATCTACTCTCAATCAATCTATCTATCCATCTATTTATCTATTTATCTATCTGTATATCTATTTGTGTGTGTGTGTGTGTCTGTGTCTGTGTGTGTGTGTGTGTGTGTGTATATATATATATATATCTATATGTCTATCTATATGTCTATCATTTGTCTATCTATATATCTTTCTCTCAATTAATCTATCTACCTATCTATCTGTCTGTTTGTCTATCTATCTATGTAAATATCTTTTGAACTATCAACCTGTCTATATTGAATTATCCCATCACTAAAACAAAATAATGACAAATTATTGATGAAAATTATCCCAATCTAAAGTGCTCTTCATAAAATATCATCGAGAAAAATCCCTAGCAAATTTTTTAATGACAAATTCTGTCGCTAATAATAATTTTTCCCTTGTTATTTTTGATTGTAATTAAGAATAGTAATTAATATTTTTCGATTGAAAATATACAGAAAATTCTCTAGCTAAATTAGCTATGGAAATTTCTCTTCCAATTTAATTCCATAGTTATTTTCACAATTTTATTTTTTTACAAAATATTTATTTACATATTTTTAAATTTTTATATTTAATTGAATAAAAACATATACTATAAACATTATTTAAATTAACAAATAGAAAAAGTAGTTAATAAACTATTCCGATACAATAGATACATAGTTAAAACAAAAATCTAACCTAGGTATATAATTATTTTAAACTAAATCATCATCCTCATCATATGATGCATTTGTGATAGGTTCTCATGTGTGGATACTCTGCTGGAACTCTGTGTGCTATCTATCTTGTCAAGGCTGCTAACTTTGACTCCATATAGGTCATCTCTTATTGTATTGCATTCTTCATTTTTTTCATTTTATCATTCACTTCTTTCATTTTCTACATATACATCAATTCAAACTTAAATGATACGAAGGTTGGAAACGTATTATTTTAGCAAAATTATATATATGACCATCACTTATATATCATTTACCAATATGCATGAAGAATTCTAATTCAGAGAATTATGTAATTTTGCAGCACATATATGGCATTTACCAATCATTGTACAAGATTTTATCCATAAAACAAATATTGAATTTCCAACCGACTATTTTAGAACATGGAAGAAATAAAATAATTACCCAATAGCTAATGGAATCATCACCAAGAGATAATCCAGTAACAGATTGATGACCACTACCGAAGCCATATGGCACATAGTAAGAATGAAGCATGTATTTGGTCTTCTTGTACATCAGCTTCAAAACTAACCCGTACATAATCTGAATGAAGAAATCAACATTACTCAGATGAAAATCTTTTAGTTTATTTAACTTGCATGATACTAGAATCAAACATCATATTTGATACTCATGATGCATTTTAGTTTTGAAAAAATAAGGATCAAAAAATACATAAAAAGATTAGATTTATATAAAATATAGAGCACATGAAATATTTTGGCTTCCAGTCCGGCAAGGTTTCCCATTACTGATTTTATCAATTAGGTATATGTTTATGAATTCAGCTACAGGGTGGGTGGATTCTATGTTTCTAACCTCAATTCCTTTCGAAGAAGTGATTGATGTTGATGCGAAGGATGGCCAATCCATGTCTAAGTTAAGATACAAAAAATTTGAAAACATCAAGAAGATTCTTGGGTTGCAACATCATAAGCAGTATGATAGTGTCAAAGCAAAAAGATATGGTCATCTCATGATAATGGCAGATCAGGATAATGTTGGCTCGGACATTAAAGGTTTAGTGATCAATTTCATTCACTATTACTGGCCATCTTTGATTAGGGTTCCATCATTCTTAGTTGATTTTATCACCCTAATCATGAAAGAAATGCATATAAGTGGAAGAGTTGTACCCTTCTACACCAGTTGAGTTTATCACATAATACTTTAACCAATTGAGTAGGATGTTCATCATGCACAAATTAATGAAAAAGTGAACTACAACATCTACTAAAAAAGTCATCATATCTACTACAAATATAGCAATAGAAATAGCTTCAAATATTATCACCTAAAAATGGAAAAAAACTATGGATGCCTTCCCTCATAAACACAAACTATGATGCATAGGTGCTGGTAGAATTATAGTGATCAAAAGGGTAGTGTCACTGATTGACTAAGAAGTGAGTCAGTAGCAAAAAGGTGATAATGGTGACAGTAATAGTGGTGGCACATAAAATAACAGCTAACACTAGGGTCTTAGCTGTTATTTTTTCTCGACCCTATGATGGGCCAAAACAACATATTCAAACCTTTCAGTTATGCAAATGATAAGTCTATCTATATATCTATCTATATATTTTTCTACATGTCTATCTCTATATCTATATATTATTCTATCTATTTGTTAATCTTTCTATCTATCAATCTATCAATCTATCTATCTATCAATATATCTAATTAATAATATTTGTTTCTATCTTTCTATATATCTATCTGTGTAACTATCAAATAGTCTATATGAATGTCTATATATCTATCTATCTATCTTTCTTTCTTTCTTTTTATAAATCTACTAACAATCTACATGTTATTTGCCTATCAATATATTTATCTACCTGACTATCAATCTATATCTCTATTTGTCATCTACCTATTTGCCTATTTGTCAATCAATCTATCTATCTTATGTTTATCTTTCTATTTATCTAAATGACTATCTAATTATATTTCTATCTATCTATCTTTTTATATAACTATTTGTCTATCTATCTATCTATTTATCTAACTATTTATCTTTCTATCTATCTGTCTATATGTCTATATATCTATTAGTCTATCTATCTACTTATCTATCTATATGTCTATATGCCTATTTGCTTATATGCATATTTGTCTATCTATATATCTATCAATCTATTTAGGTGATAATTTAGAAGATATTTTATCTATATATATCAAGAGAGAAAGAAAGAAAAAAAAAGATAGAGAAAGATTATATATGCACATGTAGAAGATATTTCATCATTATAGATAAAAAATCAAACAATGATGATTTAGGTGATAATTGCAGCACAACGTAGTCTATGGGTGTATTTGCATTCTTATTCTCCAATTATATGTACTTCCTCTTATTTCAATAAGTTTTTTTATATTCATTTATTCTTATAGCAAATGAGAATATTAAGCTTGTGGTGCAGATCCAGGAAAAAGCAATAATACAAAAAATGAAAAAAGATGATCAAGTCAAATTTTGAATATTACGGTGCAAGTCTAAAAAAATATGCATAGAATCATAGGCCCAATTGAGATTAAAAAAAAGAATAGCTAAATTTGTAGAATTCAAATTCCAAATTAGAAATCAAACTCAATGAAAAATATAGTAGTGATCAGCTGAGAAGAAAAAGAAAATGCAGATATGATGCCATCAAGACTTAAAGCAATTCTAAAATCCAAAACAAAGAAGATTAGTTTCTAAGAAATGCTCATATTCTTCTAACATAAACTAGAATGTAAAGCCAGATGAACTACATTATAATCATTCATAAATAAAGAAACTATGATTTGTTGGGAATCAGAAACTAGATTATCAGTTAATGACAGATTGTACACTGACAACCTCCATCATAGTAATATTCAAGTGAAACAGATACATCACATTAGAATCACTTGATGAACTTGAGTTACTTTGTTTTGAAATTGCAAGATCTAGCACAGAATGGCATATGTGGTTCATATTTTATCATTAATACCAAATAGATCAAATTTAACTTTAGAAAAGTTAAATTTGATCTCTCATGGTGTTTTTTTTCTTAAGTTACAGAAGCACAAAACAATATGCATACTTTTTTTCTTAAGTTATAGAAGTAGAAAATAATAAGCATACATTTTGTATTTGAAATCCATAAAACCCATAAAAATTAATCATTAAAAGAACAAAGTTTACACTAACCATATATTGTTTCACTAATAGTGAAGAGTCAAAATCATATAAGTGATGATAAAATAGAAAAAAGAAGAAAAAAAATTAGATGAAAATGAAAATAAAAATTAAAACCAATTAATCTATATCAACCAAATTCTGCCAGTGGAAATCAAATTGAGAGAAAGATAAAAATGTAATTAGTATTTTGAAGGAGAAGAGCATTGTTAATCTTACTTGGTAACAAGAAGAGGTAAAATTATGAGTTTCACTTGCTCATGTAGTCCCGTTTCACTTCTCCTCTCTTCCTCTTCACAAAGATAAATAAAAAGGTTTAAGTGCTTGAATGCCTTAGTATTTTTATATTATCACGAAAACTATAAATAAAAAATTGATTGTAAATATAAAAAAAAGAGACAAATATATAAAAGTAAACTAAAATTATAAAAATTAAATAATATAAATAAAAAAAAAAGAAATAGATTTTTATTTAACCATAAATGATATTATTTCATAAATAAAAAAATAATATATTATAATAAAGTAATACACACACACATACACACACACATATTATGGTTATAAATTTTTATGAATTCAATTTATTTTTTATGAATATAATATGAAATAATTATATAGCCATTAAATTTCATATTATTTTATATAAAAGTATATTTTATAAAATTCTAAAAATTATTTAAAGTGAGAAGTATAATAAAAAAAGTTTTATTTATTATTTTAATAAAAATGAAATAATATAAGAATATAGAAAAGATCTTATTCAATTGCTTAATTCTTATAAATTTCAGTAGGGACAAAAAATAAAATTTAAATTCAAATAAACTTAAGGTCTGTTTGGTAGTAATTTTCAAAAGTGTTTATAGGTATAAAAAAATTTTAAGTATTTTTAGGACAAGGACAAAGAAATTTCATTAGTAATATTTTAAATAACTCTTTTAAAATCCGAAAAAAATTACTTGAAGTGTTCTTTTAATAACCACACTAACATAGTTATTTTTTAAATCATCAAGATTTTTTTTAATGTAATTAAAACATCTATGTATTTATCTTTAAATAGCAATTTATTCTTTTAAAAATTTTATGAAAATTTTCAATTTTTTTATAATTAAAAAATTTCTAATCTTCTAGTAAATTTTTTTAAAAAATTCTTATAATCATAAAAAATATTTTTTATTTTAAAAAATATAAATATTAACTTGATTATTCGTTAATTCTGATATTTTTATAATTTTTTTTATTTAATCATACAATTAAATATTTTAGCTTTTTATTAGTAGTAATTTTTATATATGTTTATTTATTAATTAAAATATCATTAAAATGATTATAATTATATAATTAATTATTTAATGTTATTTAAATACAAATATTTAAATATCATAATTAAATTTTTTGGATAAATATTTTGTTTACTTTTTTTAAAATTTTATAATCATAAAAATAGTTTTTTTAGGCTATATTAATATAAATTATTTATTTATAATATCTAGTTTTTATAATAATATGAGAAGAATGTTATTTTCAAGGATTTCTCATCCATAAACCATGACATACCTTTAATATACAAAATTATATAAAATATTAAAATAAATAATATAAAAAAAATTAAATCATTAAAGATTTGCGATGAAAATTATCCCAAGCCAAAATAGCTAGAAAAAAATTCATAGCTAAATGCATATATTTTTTGAAAATTATCATTTAAGGAAAAATCACTAGTAATTAAATATAAAATCATTAAGAAAAAATTAAGAATATTATTTAGCAAGTGATTTTACCTTTAATTAATTACCAAGAGAAAATCCATTTCTAAAATCATTGCTAAAATGCCTACCACCCCCTACGTGAAAATTTATGATAATAGTAGCTAGAGACAATTTTCAATCAAAAATTTCCAAATCTAATCCATCACAAATCCAGTGATAATTTATAATTCAATATAAAATCAAACATCTCTTAATATTCCCTAGCTAACGCCTTGCTAATTAACATGTGATTATTTCTCTAGCGAAATTCTGTAGCTAAACAGATATTTTTTTATAGTGAAATAAACATATAAATAGATAGATAAATAGACAGAAATATAGATAGATAGATTGAAAAACAAAAAGATAGACAAATAGATAGATAGACCTATAGATATATAGATAAACAAATACATAGATAGATAAATAGATAAACAAATACATAGATAGATAAATAGATAAACAGATAGACTGATAAATAGACTAATAGATATATAGATAGATTAACAGATAGGTAGATATATAGATATAAATATATATAGACATTATACATAGAAAGA
Organism: Sapria himalayana; assembly: GCA_029783825.1. Classification (NCBI taxonomy): domain Eukaryota; kingdom Viridiplantae; phylum Streptophyta; class Magnoliopsida; order Malpighiales; family Rafflesiaceae; genus Sapria; species Sapria himalayana. The sequence continues at coordinate 20,428 of JAREIK010000076.1, forward strand.
TAGATAGATAGATAGAGATATATATATATATATATATATATGGATAGATATATAGATAGAAAGGTAGACAAATAGATACAAATATATATGGACAGCTGGATAGATAGATAGATATATAGATAGATTTTTAAATGGATAGATAGATAAATTGATTGGTAGATAAGCATAGATAGATAGATCAATAAATAGACAGATAGATAGATAAACAAATAGATAGACAAAAAGATAGACAGATACATAGATAGATACATAGACAAAAATATAGATAGAAAGATTTATAGAAAGATAGATAAATAAATAAATATATAAATAGATAGATATATAGACAAACAGATATATAGATAACAGACATATAGATATACATATAGATAGATAGATAGATAGATAAATAGATTGATAGATGGAGAGATAGATAGAAGATAGTTAGACAAATAGATAGACAAGTAGAAAGATATATATAAAGACAGAGAGATAGATAGATAGATAGATATATATATATATATATATATATTGATAGAGAGGCATATATATAGACATATAGATAGACAAATAAATAGACACATTTATAAATAGACACACAGTCAGATATACAAATAGACAAATAAATAGATAGGAAAACAAACAAAAAAACAATAGATAAACAAACAATTAGAGAGGCATACAGTCAATTAGGTAGGTAGATAAAGAGATTGACACATAGATTGAGAGATAGACAAATAAATAGATAGACACATTGATAGACAAATACATAGATAGATATATAGATAGTTATATAAATAAATTCATACATAGATTGATATATCAATAGTTAGATAGATTGATACACAAATTGAAAGAAAGATAGTTAGATAAATAGATAGACAAATAGATTGACAAATAGATATATAAATAAAGACATAGATAGATAGGTTGATATATAGTCTAATATATAAAAATATAGATAGATAGATAGATAGATAGACAGATAGTTAGTAAGTTAGATAGATATATAGATAAATTGATAGCTTAATAGACAGAATGATAGATTGAATGATATATAGATTGATAGATATATTCATAGATAGATTGAAGGATAGACAAGCATATAGATATACAAACAGATAGAAAAATAAATAGATAGAAAGAAAGATTGATAGACAGATAGATAAATAGATAGATTGATAGATAGATAGATAGATTGATAGATAGATAGATAGAAAGAGAGATAGACACCCAAGTAAGTAGAAAATTAGGCAGACAGGCAGCAGACAAATAGACAGACAAACTAATAAACAAATTGACACATAAATATAAATATAGATGGATAGAAAAACAAATATATAGATAATTTGACAGATAGATTAATAGATAGATAAATAGACTAATAGATATATAAATTGATAGATAGATAGATATGATTGATTGATAAACAGATAGACAGATAGATAGATTATTAGACCGATAAATATACAATAGATCGACATATAGAGAGAGATAGAGAGAGATAGATAGATATATAGACATATAGATAGATAGAGAGATGAGAGAAAGATAGACAAATAGATACATAGATAGATATATAGATACATAGATAAACAGATAGATAGATAGATAGACTGATAGAAAGATAGATAGAAAGATTAATCGATGCATAGATTGTAGACTGATTGATAGATAGATTGATAGACAAATTGATAGACTGATAGATCGACCAATTGATAGACTGATAGATAGATTGATAGAGAGATATATAGATAGATTGATAGAATGATAAAATGATAGATAGATATATAGATACATAGATAAAGATATAGATAGATAGATCAATCGATAAATTATTAGACAAATAGATAGATAGATAGATAGATAGGTAGACAAATAGACAGATACATAAATGGATATATAGATAGAAAAATAGATAGACATATAGATACACATACAAATATATAGATAGATAGATAGATAGATAGATAAGAGATAGATAGATATATATATATATATATATATATATATATATATATATATATAATTAGATAGATAGAGATATATAGATAGATAGACATATATATTGATAGTTAGATAGATAGATAGACAGATATAAGCACTGACATATATACAAATAGATAAACAAATAGATAGATTGACATTATGACTGACACAGATAGAAAGAAAGACAGACAGGCAGGCACATATTCATGAAGACAGGTAGACAAATAGATAGATATATATATATATATAGACACATAGACAAACAAACAGATAGACAGACAGATATATATATATACCGATTAATGGATGGATAGATAAATAGATAGATAGAAAAATAAATAGACAAATAGGTAGGCAGATAGATAAATAGATATAGAGAGATATGTATATATATATATATAAATAAATAGAGAGATATTAACATAGATAGATAGAAAGAAAGATATATATATATATATATATACTGATAGATAGATAGACAGATAGATCCATAGAGAGATAGATAGTCAAATAGATTTACATGTAGATAGATAAATAGATAAAAAATAGACAAACAAACAAATTGACAAATAGATAGATAGATAGACAAACAAATAGACAGACAAATAGATAGACAAATAGACATATAGATAGACATAAAGATAGATTAGATTAGATTGAAGGATTGATAAACATATAGATAGACAAATAGATAGACATAGATAAACAAATAGATAGGTAGGTAAATAAATAGATAGGTAAAGAGTTAGATAGAGAGATAGACATACAGATAGATATTATGATAAACAAAAAGAAAGAAAGATAGATAGACAGATAGATAGATAAATAAATAAATAGAGAGGTAAAAAGATAGACTGCCAGATAGAAAAATAGATAGATAGATAGATAGACAGACATATAGATAGATAAATAAATAAATATACAGATAGATAAATAGATAGATAGATTTATTGAAACAATGATAGATAGATAGATTGAAATTCAGATAGATAAATAGATAGATAGACATACAGATAGATAGTTAGTTAGATAGATAAATAGACAGATTGAATGATAATAGATTAATATATGGATGTATAGACAAAATGATTGATAAATTGATTGATAAATAGATAAATAGATAGATAGATATACAAATAGATAGAAATACAGATATATAGATAGAAAGATAGATAAATTGAGACAAAACAAATAAACAAATAGATTGATAGACATTAAAGTAGGTATAAAGTAAAGTAGTTAGGCATACAAACATATTGATAGAAAAATAGACACACAATAAGAATGATAGATAGATATATAAATAGACAGATAGATAAATAGTTTGAAAGATAGATTAATCTACAGATAGATAGATAAATAGATATAAAGATAGATAGATAGACTGATTGATAGATTGATATATAGATTAATAAATAGATTGATAGATAAATTAATTTTAAAATAGATAGATAGATTCATAGACATATTGATAGATAGATTGAGTGATAGATAGATAGATAGGTTCAAAGACATATTGATAGACAGATTGATAGACAAAAAGATATACAAAAAGATATATAGTTTGATATATAGATATATACACATATAGATATATAGATAGATATTAATATTATTAGAAGGATAAAAAGATAGATAGATATATAGATAGATATAAAAACAAACAAATAGGTAGATAGATAGCTAGAGAAATAGACAGATATATAGATAGTTAGGCAGGCATACAGTTAGTCAGGTAGGTATACAAAATATACATATTGATATATAGTTAGAAAGACAAACAAATTGTTAGACAAATAGATACACAGATATATAGAAAATTTGATAGATAGATTATAAGACACATTGATAGACCAATGGATAGATAGATTGAAAGACAAATTGATAGACATATTGATGAATAAATAGATAGATACATAAATAGATAGGTACATAATTTGATAGATATATAGATAAATAGATACATAGAAAGAAAGATAGATAGATAGATAAATAGATAGTAGATAGATAGATAAATAGATTGATAGATAGTCAGATAGATACATAGATAGTCATATAGATAAACAAGAAGATATAAATCTACATAGACAAGTATATAGACAATTAGATAAATAGATAGATAAGTTGATAAATAGATAGATTAATAAATAAATTTATTGATAGATTGATAAACTGATTGATAGAAAGATTGATTGAAAGATTGATAGACATATCAATAAATAAATAGATAGACAAATATAAAGATATACAAATAGATAGATAGACAGAAAGATAGATAGACACATTGATAGGTAGGCAGACAGATAGAGATATAGATAGTTAGGTAGGCAGATAGTCAGGCACGTAAGCAGATAGACAGATAGCCATACTAACCGATAGACAAAAAGACACTAAGATAGGAAGATTAATAGATATTTAGATAGATATAAAGATAGTTTGATAGATAGATTAAAAGAATGATTAATAGACTAATTGATATAAAATTGATAGATAGATAGATAGATAGACAAATAGATTGATAGATAGATTGTCAGAGAGATAAATAGATTGAAAGATAGACTAATAGATATATATGTAGATAGAATGAAAGAAAGATAGATAGATAATTATATAGACAGATATATAGACAAATAAATAGATAGATGATTGATTGATTGATAGATAGATAGATAGAATGATTGATAGACAAATTGATAGATAGTTTTATTTTAAAATTGATAGATAGATTGATAGATAAATAGACAAAAAACAAACAAACAAACTGAGAGATAAATAAAAATTTAGATACACATACAGATTGAAAGATAGATTAATAGTGAAATAGAGAGTTAGGCAGGCAGTTAGTCTACAGAGAGTTAGATAGACAAATAGACAAATAAACTGATAGACAAATAGACACATAGATAGAAAGATAGATAGATGCATGGAGAAATATTATTATTGAGAGAAAGAAAAAATAGATAGATAGATAGATTGGTTGCTTGATTTAGAGATAGATAGATAGATAGAGAGGCAAACAAAAAAATAAATAGACAAACAAACCAATAGATAGAGAAAAATAAATAGATAGATCGATAGTCAGGTAGGTAGATAGATAAATAGAAAGACAGATAGATAGACAGACAAGCAAACAAATAGACAGATAGATAGATAAACAAATAGATAGATAGATAGATATTTTGATAGATAGGTTAATAGATACATTGATAGACAAATAGATAGACGATTAATAGACATATTGATAGAAAGTAGATAGATATATAGATACATAGTCAGATATAAAAATAGATATACAGATAGAAAAATAGTTAGATAGAGAAATTGATAGACAAATAGATAGACAGATAGATACACAAATAGATATGCTGATAGATAAATAGATAGATAAAGAGATATATAGAAAAATAGATAGACAGAGAGATTGACAGATAGAGAGATATAAAGATATTTAGAAAAGTAGATAGATATATATATATATATATATATATATATATATATATATATATATATAGTTTGGTAGATAGGTTAATAGATAGATTGATAGACCAATAGATAGAAGATTGATAGACATATTGATTGAAAATAGATAGACAGATAGATAGATAGTCAGATAGAAAAATAGATACAGAGATAGATAGATAGATAGATAAATTGATAGACAAATAGATAGATAGATAGAAAGACAGATAGATAGACAAATAGATATACAAATAGATAAATAGATAGATAAAAAGATAGATAGAAAAATAGATAGACAGAGAGATTGACAGATAGAGAGATATAAATATATTTAGAAAAATCGATAGATAGATAGATAGATAAACATATAGATAGACATATACATTGATAGATATATACATAGTTTGATAGATAGATACATAGATTGATAGACAAATAGATAGAGAGATAGATTGATCAATAGATAGAAAAACAAACAAATAAATATAAATAGAGACAAATAAATTGATAAACAAATAAATATATAGATAGATAGGTAGGCTGACATTTAGTTAGGTTTGGATACACAGAAACATACACACAAATAGATAGACATACAAACAAATAAACAAATAGATAGATAGTGAATGAAATAGATAGATGTATAGATAGTTTAATAGATAGATTAATATACATATTGATTTCCAGTTAGATAGACAAATAGATAGATAAATAGAAACACAGATATATAGATTGATACATAGTCAGATTGATAAATAGATAGATAGAAAGTTAAATAGATAGATAGATATATCGATAGTTAAATACACATATTGATAGATAGAATAATTTCCAGATTAATAGATTTATTGATAAAAAAATTGATTGATAGATTAATATATAGATTGATTAGCATTCAGATAGACATACATACAAATATACAAATACACAAATACATATACAAATAGATAGTTAGATAGAAAGAAAGAAAGATAGATAGATAGATAGATAGACAAACAGATAGATATATAGATAATCAGTTAGGCATACATTCAGGCAAGCAGGAAGATAAACAAATGGATAGACAAACAAATTGATAAATTAATACCCATAAAGGAAGATAAACAAATATATAGATAGATATATAATAGTTTGATATAAAGATTAATAGACATTAAAAAATTAATAGATAGACAAATTGATAGACAGATTAATAGACTTCTAGATATATAGATAGATAATTACACAAATTGATTGACAGATAGATAGTCATATAGATATATAGATAGAAAAATAGAAAAATAGATAGATAGATATTTAGATAGAAAGATAGATGGATTCATAGATAAAATGATATATAGTTAGTTAGATAGATTGATAGAAAAATTAATAGAAGGATTAATAGACATATCTATAGATAAATAGATAGACTAATATATAGGTAGTTAAATAGAAAGATACATAGACAAATAGAAAAACAAAAAGATTGATAGATTATTAGATAGATAGATTGATTGATTGACAAATAGATTGATAGATAGATAGACAAATAGATTAACAAATAGATAGATAGATAGTAGATAGATATACAAATAGATAGACAGACAAACAAATAGATAGATAGTTAGATAGACAGAAAGATTGTCAGAAAAAACAAAAATCGATAGATAGATAAATAGAAAGATATACAGATAGATTGAGAAATAGAAAGAAGATTGATTGATAGATAGGTAGATAAATAATTAGATAGATAGATAGACTGAAAGATAGATATATAGACAAATAGATAGATAGAAGAAAACTAGAAGATAGATAGATATAAAAGAGATAGATAGATAGATAAATAGTAGATAGTCAAGTAGCTAGATACATAAGATAGATAGATAGATAGATAGATAAATAGGAAATTAATAGTAGATAGATAGATGACATATTGAATAACAAATAAATAGATAGACATACAGATAGTTAATTAGTCGATTAGTCAGGCAGGAATACATTCATGCAAGTGGTAGATATACAGTCAATTAGAGAAATAGATAAATTGACAAACATGCAAACAAATAGACAATATAGATAAGTAGATATATAGATAGTTTAATAAATATATTTTAGAAGATTGAAAGAGATATAGATAGATAGAAAAAAATGATAGATATATTGATAGACAGATTGATAGACAGACAGACAGACAGATAGATAGATAAAAATAGCTAGATAGATTGATAGATAG
>JAREIK010000076.1:31950-172154 GCA_029783825.1 Sapria himalayana
ATCTTTTATGTATAATCTTTCTGACATTCTATCTATCTCTCTATCTATTTTCTCTCTATTTTTCTATCAATCTACCTATTAATCTATTTAGCAATCAATCTATCAATATGTTTATAAATCTATCTACCAATCTATCTAATATTTTTGAATCAAAATGTCTATCATTCTCTCTACAAATCTATCTATTTATCTGTCTATCTATATATCTATCTATATATCTATCTATCCATCTATCTATCTTTTTAAATATCTATATCTCTATTTGTTTATCTATTTGTCTTTTTATCTATCTATCTATCTATCTATTTATCTATCAATCTTTTTATCAATTTGTCTATATATCAATCTATCAATCTATCCACAATGTGTCAATCAAACAATCCATTTTTGTGTCTATCTAGCTATTTTTCTATCTATCTATCTATCTACTAGTTTAACTTCTATTTATCTATCTGATTAACTATCTCTCTATCTATATGTATATTTATACATCTATTTATCTATCTAACTATCTATTATATATTTGTTATCTATTTGTCTATATCTATCTATTACTAAATCAATATGTATATTTCTCTAATCTATCTATGTATTTGTCTATTTGTGTAATATCTCTTTATCTATTTAACTAATCTATTATCTACTCTCTATCTATTTGTGTATATAATCTATTTATCTATATCAATCTGTGTAACTATATATATATAATATATATATCTCTTCTATTAATATTTTTATCAATCTTATCTAGTGATACAATCTATTATCTAACTATCAATCTATCAATGAATGAATTTATCTATCTATATATTTATTTTTTATCTATCTATATGTTTAATTATCTATATCTATTTATTTTTTTGTCTATCTATCAAGCTATCTATATATCTATCTGCCTATGAAAATGTCTACAAAACTATCATTCTATCTGTCTCCATATCTATCTATCTTACTATATGTCTATCTAACTATCTATCTATCTATCTGTCTGTCTCTCTTTGTTTATCTATTATCTTTATATTTATATGTCTTTTTGTCTACCAATTTATTTTATTATCTATCAATCTATCCATTCGTATATTTTTCAGTCTATATATTTGTCTTTTTGTCTATTTGTCAATCTATCTATCTGCCTATCTATATGTCTATTGTTTTATTTGAATGTTTATATATCTTCCTATCGGTCTATCTATATGTTCTAACTTTATATCTATATATTTATCAATCAACCAATCTATCTTTCTATTTGTCTGTCTAAATGTCTATCTTTATGTGTGTGTATATATCTTTTTATCAGTTTATCTATCTATCTGTTTGTTTATTTTTCTATCTATCTATGTATTTATTTAATTATCTATCTTTTTATCTATTTATATATATGTTTATCTATATGTCTATATATCTATCAATCTATCTACCTATTTATTTATCTTTCAAGCAGTCTATCTAGCATTCTATCTATCTATCTGACTACCTATTTTTTTATCTCTATCTATTTGCCTATCTATCTTTCTACTATCTATATATCTATCTGCATTTCAATCTGTCCATCAATATATTGATCAATCTCTCTATCTATCTATTTATGTATGTGGCTATCTATTTATAATTCTATTTGTTTATCTATCTATCTATCTGTTTAACTATATATCTATCTATCTATCTGTGTATCTATCTAATTGTCTGTCTATTTATCTAACTTTCTATCTGTCTATTTATCTATCTATCTATCTAACTATCTATATATTTATCTATCTATGTGTATTTTGAACTATTTATCTATTTATCAATAAGTCTATGTATCTATCTATGTGTCTTTTGAACTATTTATCTATATATCAATAAGTCTATGTATCTATCTATGTATCAATCAATCTATCTATATATCTATCTAACTAACTATCTGTCTGTCTGTCTATCTACCTACCTACCTACCTACCTATCTATCTATCTATCTATTTCTTTATATATATATATATATATATATATATGTGTGTGTGTGTGTGTGTGTGTGTGTGTGTGTGTGTGTGTCTATGTATGTGTCTATTTATCTGTCTATCTACCAATCTATTTGTCTATCTAATTATCTATCAATTTGTATATAAATCAACCAATCTATTTTCAATCTATTTGTCAATTTATTTTTATCTGTCTATTAATCTATCTATCTATGTATCTATAAATCTATTTATCAATTTGTCTATTAAAAATCTATCTAGCTATCTATCTTTATGTATATCTATTTGTCTATCTATCTACCTCTCTATATGTCTATTTATTTATCAATCTATATGATTATCTATATATCTATTTATCTTTATACATGTCTCTCTATCTATATATCTATCTCTCTGTTTGTTGTTGTATGTCGGTCTATCTATTAGTCTATTTCTCTATCTATCTCACTAGCTATATGTCTATCTATATATCTATCTATCGATCTGTCTATTTGTTTATCTGTCTATTTGTTTATCTGCCTATCTATCTATCTATCTATATATCTATCTGTCTATATATCCATTTATTTATCTGTTTATCTATCAATATATATATCTATCCATCTTTCTATCTATAGATTTATCAATTTTTTTATCTCTTTATCTATCTATCTATCTATATATATTTATATCTTTCAATCAATCAATATATCTATCTATCTAGCTATATATCTCTATATCTATCTATCTATATATCTCTCTATCTATCTATTTGTTTATCTATTTGTATATCTATTTGTCTATCAGTCTTCCTATATGTCTGTCTAGCTATATGTCTGTCATTTTGCCTATTTATCTAACTGACTATGTATTTATCTATCTGTATATGCATCTACCAATATATATATATCTATCTATCTATATTTTTTTCTATTTGTATTTCTATAAGTCTATATATATGCTTGTCATTCTTATTAGTTGTCATTCTTTATATCTATCAATCTATCTGTTTATCTTTCTCTCTATCTATTTGCTTATCTATCTTTTCTGTCTATCTTTTTATCTATTTATTTATCTATATATCTATCTAGATATGAGTTTATATATATGTCTATTTATGTAACTATATTTATATCAATCTATTTGTCTATCTATCTATTTGTCTATCTATGTATCAGACTATCTATATGTCTATCTATCTCTCTATCTTTTTGTCTATCTATCATTCTATATAATTATCTATCCATCTATCTATATATCAGTCTATAAATCTACCCATCAATCTGTCAATCAATCTATCGAACAATATGACTATCAATCTATTTATTTATTTGTGTATTTATCAATCAATCAATCAATCTAGCTGTCTATCTATCTATATATCAATCACTCAATCTATCTATCCATATTTCTATCAATTTGTCTTTCAATCTCTCTATAAATCAGTCTATCAATCTATATATCAATATGTCGATCAAAATTTATATCTATCTATCTATCTATTTATCATTTTATCGACCTATCTAACTATTTATCTATCTGTATTTATATCAATCTCTTTATCTATCTTACAATCTTCTTGAAATCTATCTGCCAATCTATCTATCTGTCTATCAATTTGTATATCTATCTAACTATCTATTTGTCAATCTATCTATCATCTATCTAACATTCTATATATATATATATCTCTATGTATCAATCTATTTATTAATTTGTCTATCAATATGTCGATCAAATTGTCTTTCAATCAATCTATCTGATCTATCTATCTTTATTTATGTCTATCAATTAATCAATCAATCAATCTATCTATCTATTTATCTATCATTCTATCAATATATCTATCAATTTGTCTATGAATCTATCTATCAATATTCTTTTAATCATTATATTAATCAATCAATCAATCTGTATATCTTTCTATCTATCTAGCCGTCAATCTATCTATCAAACTATATGTCAATCTATGTGTCTTTCTATCTTTATTTCTATTTATCTGTCATTTTTTATGTATATATCTATCTAACATTCTATCTATCTCTCTATCTATTTTTCTATCTAATTGTATACCAATCTACCTATTAATCTATTTATCAATCTATACATCAATGTGTCTATAAATATATCTAACAATCTATCTACCACTTGTGAATCAATTTGTCTATTATATTGTCTACAAATCAATCTATTTATCTGTCTATTTATATATCTATCTATCTTTTTACATATCTATCTTTCTTTCTTTCTATTTATCTATATCTCGATTTGTTTATCTATTTATCTTTCTATATGTCTATTTATCTATCAATCAATCTATCTATCTATTTATATATCAATCTTTTTATCAATTTGTCTATCTATCAGTCTATAAATCTATCTATCAATGTGTCAATCAAACAATCCATCTATGTGTCTATCTAGCTATTTGTCTATCTATCTATCTATCTACTAGTTTAACTTCTATCTATCTATCTGATTAACTATCTCTCTATCTATATGTATATCTATCCATCTATTTATCTATCTATCAATCTGTATATATATATATATATCTATTTATATATTTGTTTATCTATTTATCTATCTGTCTATCTATCTGTTTTTATATATAGACAGATAGACAGAAAATGGGTATATTGATAGACTAATGGACATATAGATAGAGTTATAAAGATAGATATTCAAATTGACCAATAGATAGATAGGTAGGTAGATAGATAGATAGATAACATATAGATAGACAATAGACAGATAAATAGATAGACACATAGAAACATAAAGACATAAATTGACAGATAGATAAATAAATAGATAGATAATTACACACTTATAAAATTAAATTGATAGACTAATATATATATATATAGACATATAGATACATTTATAGATTGATATATAGATAGATAGACTAATAGTCATATATATAGACAGATAGATAGATAGATAGACAGATAGACACACAGACAGATAGATAAATAGAAACATAAACAAAAATACAAATAGATAGATAGACAGTTACATAGATTGATATATAGACATATAGAAATATAGATACATAAACAAATAGATAGTTAGAGAGATTGACATATAGCTAGATAGTTGGATACATATAAAATGGAAAGACAAATAGACAAATGGATATATAGACAGATAGATATATAGACAGATTGACAATAGATAGATTTAAAAATCGATAGATAGACAGATAGAAAGATAAACATATAAACAGATAGACATATAGTCAATTTTAGATAGATAGATAGATACATAGACTTATAGACTAATAAACTCAAACATAGATAAAGAGATAGAGACATAGACATATGGACAAATAGACAGATAGATAGATAAAAAAAATATACAAATAAATAGATAACTAAATATATATATATATATATATACATATAAATATATGGACAAATAGATAGATAGACACATAAACACAGATATAGATAGTCAGATAGGTAGATAAATTATGATTGATAGAAAAATTATATAGTTAGATAGTTGACAGATGGAAAGATAAAAATAAATATAGAAAGATAGTTAAATAGTTAAACAATAACAGTAGTAGTGCCTGCAGTAGTGTCTACACTAGAAGCCGCAGTGGCTACACTTGAAGCAACGGCGGTAATAGCGATAGAGGCAGCAACGGCAGTAGTGACAGCAATGGTATTAGTGGTGGTAGTGGCGCCAGTGGGGGCAACAACAGCAACGACAGCGGGGGCAGCGGTGGCAACGACAGCAACGTCATGCAATGGCAGCACCGACAGCGGGGGCAACGGCTACAACCACTACAGCAGCCAACAGCATCAGCTTTAGTAGTAGTGGCGGCGGCGGCGGTGATAGTAGCAGTGGTATTGGCAGCGATAGCAATAACAGTAGCAGTGATAGGAGCGGTAGTGGGAGCAGCAGCAATAACACCAAATGAGGTATATACGTATGAATAAAGATAGTATATACATACGAATTATGTCAGTATATACGTACATATAATACTACAATATTTTCTATACATATATATTGAGTATATTTGTACTCAATTTATATGTACACATAATACTACTATTTTAAAGTACATATACAGTAGTAATATATGTACGAGTGAAATGCTACTATATATTTACATATATACTGTAAAATTATATATGTATCAAAACATAACTTTTTTTAATTTGACTGAGTGGTTTAAATTTTTTACAGATATGATAGCGCATTGTTCCTCATACAAAGCTTTTATAAGTGATGAAATTTTTCACTAGACAATATGTGCTGTGACTCGGATAGCTTTGTCGCATTAGAAAAATAATGATCGGGGGAGCAGAGGGAGAGAAAACAACGTCGATGAATAAATATATGATACTTTATGCACTATCGGTAGATACATTGATTAATAAGACTAATTAAAATTTTGTTATTTTATTGTTTTAATTATGTCAAATATTGAATTAGAATAAGATATTAAATGATTTTATTTTTTGTTTATTATAAATTATTTATAGTTTCGATTTTTTTTAATTTGATATAAAAATATTATTTTATTTAATTAAACAATTTTAAAAAAAATTAAATTCTGAAATTATTTTTGAAATTAAAATAGCTAGGGAACAATCCCTTGCTAAATTAGCAAGGGATAAATCCATTGCTAAATTAGCAAGGGATAAATCCATTGCTAATTTAGCTAGGGAATTTTCCCTATCTAATTTAGCTAGGGAAATCATAAAAGTAGTGATAGATTTACCATCGCTAAATTTATTTAGCTAGGGACTATTTCTGTCACTAAAATTAATCGACCAGCACGTTAGTTTGGGATTCTTCCGTCGTTATTTTTATTTAGTGACAGAAAATCTCATTTAGCTTGCTAATTTAGCTAGGGAATTTGTCTTTTTTAGCAAGAGATTTTTCCGTCACTAACTTTTTAGCGAGGGACACTTTCCATTGCTAAATTTTAGCAAGAATCACTTTAGATAGGGGAGCTATCCGTCGGTAATCCATTGATATATCCCATTTAGCGATGGAAATTTCCCATTTAGCTAGGGAATTATCCCTAGCTAAATGTGATTTTTCTTGTAGTGTGTACTGAACATACAAAATACATGTTAAATATGAAGATGTATAAGAATCTGTCTAAATAATTCAATATATCGATGTTTTTTGGAATGGAACTAAATTTAGGTAACCATTGGATAAATACACTTGTAATATTCAATTTAGTTTTGATTGTTTGTTTAATTTTGATGGTTCATATTTCAAAAGAAACCAATAGTGTCATTGATATTGTTGCAAAAAATAATAATAAAAATGTATAACTATGTGTGCAATCACACATGTAACTATAATTATAATTAAAACTTATAACAATATATATATAACTATATGTTTAACTATATATGTATAACTATTTATAAATATTTGTATAACTATATAAACTCTTTATAACTATATTTAACTATATTAGTAACTATGTAAACTATGTTTATTACTATATTTTTAACTATATAATAATTTATAACTATATGTATAATTCTATATAAATATTTTTCTAACAAAATATACTATATGTATAATAATATATAACTATATATAATTGTATTTTAGTATATGTATAACTATAAAAATATTATATATAACTATATCTTTAACTACATACATATTTATACCTATATGTATAATTAAATATAATTATATATAACTCTTTTTATAACTAAATATATTAAAGGTATAAGAATATATAACTATTAATAATTGTGTTTTACTATATGTATAACTACTTTTATAATTAAAAGGATAATAACATATAACTATATATACCTTTTTAAAACTATATATATAACTATATATTACAATGTATAATTATATGTAACTTCATTTATAACTATATGTATAATAGTTTATGATGACTATATATAACTATGAACTATTATAACTACAAAAAATATTTTACCAATCAAATTTTAGTAAATGGATTAAATCTATTAATAACTACGGACATAATACCATCAAAATTTTAATTTGGAGTTTTCCAACTGATTTAATAATAGATTACCATATGATATTTTTCAAATGATAAGATTACACTCTTTTGTTTTCCACTAGAACCAACAAAAGGCTTGGGTGGTCCTCCTGGTGTTGGGAAGAGCACGTTAGCTTCTGAAGTTGTGAGACGCACGAATAAATGGTCCCACGTAGACACAGCCTCATTTTCTGATTCAAAGCCATTAGACATTCCCACGGTCCTTCCTATGGATGGGTTCCATCTTTATTGATTCCTACTGGATCAAAAAGAGGTTAAGCTTCTATTATCTTTTCATGCATTCTGGAATACTTTATTTTTTCCTTCTCTCTCTATCTCTCTCCAAACATCATTACTCGCGATCATTAAGATATTTGTTGAAGTTTTTGTGGTCATCAATTTAGTTAAGCTGAAAAAGACCTCAGCATTAATATGTGCTCTCTTTATTAGCTATTTTATCCCAAATATTTTTTTTATTAAATTATCACTATCACTTCAATTTTTATTTAATATATTGAAATAATATGTTTTCAAGTTTGTCCTTGACACTCTTATTTCGTGCAGATTTGTGTTGTCGCTGATTAGACCCGTGACTAGATTTTATCGTTCATCGGTGGACTTAAACTATTGATTTGTTAATTATCATAATGATTTCTAATGAAATTCAATTAAATGTGTTCATTCTGCTTATTCTCTTTTTCTTGCATGTTCATAGTTTCAAGGAAGATGACTGGCTGAACATGAAGAACTAGGGCTATTACGAGCCATCTTTCAAGGGGCATCTTAGTCTGCAACTTATACCTAGTGTGGGAGACCACAACACAAAGCCTTTCTTACCGGGACATGATCTTAACAACTTTATCGTTAATGTTAAAAATCCCTTCCATCCCCACGAATGCATTTTCTCCAACACCTCTCTTGCACTACATTACATGAGAAATGGCTAGATAAACCAAAGAGATAAGTTTTTGAACATGTTACCTCCAAATGCTTCTTATCCCATTCTCAAAAAAACTTATGGAGCTCGACCATTGCAGATTCTACACCCACATAATTCTTTGCAGGATGAAAGAATTTGTAAGATTGATCAACCAAGCCATGACCAACAAGATGGCCATCCCAAGAGAAAGCTAAGTGGGGATCAACCAAGAAAATCAAAATTAGATAAACCATGGAAACCAAGGGATCCAAACTCCATTCCTGTTCCATGTTTGAAAGCTCTAAAGAAATGCTTGGACATGGTCATCAATAGCAATGACATGGATTTTTCTGGCATTCCCATACCAGTATGCACTTGCACAGGCAAGTCTCAATAGTGCTATTGATGGGGTTAAGGTGGGTTCCAATCCACATGCTGCACAACTAGGACATCAATGTATTCCCTGCTCTTGATCATGAAAAGAAGAGGAGTCAAAATAGTTGGAAAGAAGATGAGTCAAGATGCCTTGCTATATGAAGTTTGCAAATTTTACAGCTATTTGTTTTTTTTAAATACTTGGAAGATAAAACATCTAAATTTTGAAGTTTTGTTCCTCTTTTTTTTGAATATGAATTATTTTTATGGAGTGCATATTGTTTTTATATAGTGCATATTATTTTTATGGAGTGCATATTAAATTGTTCTATAGTTATGTTGACACATATAGCGAAGTGACGGTCCTTGCTTCTAACTAAGAGAGGAACCATATGACAGAAGAAACTACAGGATTTATGGATTAATACAATAAAGCTAAGCAATTAAAATCATTGGTGCAAGCACATAGAGAGGGGAAGAAATGTTCTAAAAAAGCCACACGATAGCATGGTGCTATGGAGGGTGGCGGGGCAGAGCAACCCCCTTATAGACCTTGGGACCGGAAGAGAATTCTGGTTGCGGAGAGGTAGGGTGCGAACATTGATGCGCCAAACCTGGCTCATTGCTTGTCTTCCAAGCTTTCCTCTAAGAGATTTTAGATATATTTTTGAAAATTTAAATAAGATTCGTATTTCTTATTAATGTTGATAGTGATGTTTTCTGCCTTCTTTGTGAAGTATAAATGGGATAATACTTTACCTGCTGTTCTATATCTATATCTATACCTATAAGACATCCATATATACCATAGTTTATATGTATATATACTACAATATATATGTACATATATACTATAGTATATATGTACATATATACTTAGTATATATACAGATACACTATAGTATTATATCTACATATATACTATATATAACTATCTTATTGATGAGCATGATGTTTGTGATATTGCTTATGTTTTGTTGGGTCCTAGGTTCTCTACTTTATCAATTGATATGTTGTTCTATTGATAGATTTTTTGAGGAAGAATTATCATGTCGTACACATTAAGGCATGCCTGGCACACACAAGTACACTTCGAGAGTGATATCGAGGTTATTCATCCTAAGAGTTGCCTTAATAAAAATAACATGGTATATAAGGGCATTGTTTGTATGAGGTTATTCATCAAGTATATTATATTTATTTTAGGTTGTGTGATTTTTGGTAATGAGCATTTCCATGCATCAATAATTTAGTTGAACTAGAAAGGTGTAATATATGGACAAGATAAAAAAATATGAGAAGATAGGAAAATAATGTGTGCATGTGTGTGTGTGCGTGTATGTGATTGGACACATATAGTTATACTAAATTCTTGCTGTATGCATGTATATTGCATATATACATGCTTATGCATTTTAAGTAAATGCAGATAATATCTGATGCAAACGTGCATGATAGTATCGTTCATTAGTTTTGTTATTACTAAATATTGCAGACTATCTTTGTTAATCCCAAGCCTTTTCTTAACAACTTGACTAGGAAGATGGTCATTGTAAAACTCAAGTCGGGAATAGAATACAAAGGTGAGCTATCTTGTGTTCTTTTCTTGTGCATTGCATTTTTTTCTAATTTTTTTTGGTTTCTATCAAGTTTCTTTACTTCAGTGGATTCCTATATGAACCTACATGTGTGCAAAAATTCAATACCACTCAACCTGTTATCATTTCAACTTCCATTTTCCTTTTGTTTGGTACTTTCTAACTTTCTTATAATTAACCATGGACAGATGCGTGAAGCTAGGCAACAAAGAAGAATATGTTGATGGGCAATTCACTAGAAATCTTGGGAAATTCTTGATTTGATAATTTAAAAATAATCTCATGATTATCGCATTGTGTGAAATTTCTAGCAATTGGCAGTTTGTTATGCATGTGCTAGTCAATCTATTTATCAGCGGCATTGTAATGTGTTATTTTTTGGTTTGTAAATGTAGTATGTTATAATCCATATGCAGGTGTAATAATTATTTTTATTTGCGTGGAGTACTAGAGGACAATGAACTAGCAGATGCTGACCATGCCTGAAAGACCTATATGTGTGTTTTTTTAAGCGCTAGATTATTTCTTCTATTGTCTTTGATGGTATGTGTATTTGCATGAAAGTACATGTGTGTGTGTTTAAACAGACATACATGCACATACATACATGCAACAGATTGCAAGGTTTAAAAAAGTGCTGTTAGAAGAGCAGCTAGATACAAAAAGGGCATTGGCAGATAAAATGAAGAAGAAGTTAGAGGTAGAGAGGAAATGTAGAATAGAACTAGAGGAAGCAATGTAGATGGCCTGGAGGGACATGCTCGGATGCTAGAATAGTATGCAGATCTTGAGGAGTTGGGGGAGAGAAAGCAACATCAATTTTACAGACAGATTATACTTGTATGTACTGTCATTAGATACATTGATGAAGAATAAGATGTAATCAAGTTTTGTTATGTCTATGTTTTAACTTTGTAACATATTGTATCAAAATATTTTATTAACTTATTTTATTTTTTGTTAATTATAATTAATGGTTTATAGTTTATGTTTTTATTAAATTTAATATAAAAATTTAATAATATGTAATTAAATTTAATGTAAAAAATTAAAAATGTGAAAATAATTATGGAATTAAAATAGATTGAGATTTTTTACATTGCTAATTTAGCTACGGAATATTCCCTCGCTAATTTAGCAAGGTAATTTTTACTCGCTAATTTTGCAAGGGAATATATTTACTAAATGATTTTTGTGAAAAGCACTTTAGATTGAGAAAAGTTCCATTGTTAATACATTGTTATATCCACTTTAGTGACGGAAAAACCCCATTTAGCTAGGGAATTTTACCTAGTTATTTCGGATATTTCTTGTAGTGTAAACATATATACATATTGATAGATAGATAAATATATATATGTATATATATATATTGATAGATAAATTTATCAACAAATAGAAAGATAAATACATATAAGCATAGACATATAGATAGAAAGATTTATAAATAGATAGAAAGATTTATAAATAGATAGATAGCTAGACATATAGCAAGATATACAGATTGACATATAGACACATAAATAGATAGATAGATAAATAGATATGTAGATAAATATATAGATAGATAGAAATATACAGAGAAAGTTCGATAGCCAAATAGATACAAAGACACATAGACAGACAGAAAAATATATATATATATATATGTGTGTGTGTGTGTGTGTGTGTAAAGATATGCAGATAGAAAAACAAAAAATAGTAAAATAGAATGATAGACAACTAAATAGATAGATAAATTGATAGATTGACAAAGAGAAAATGACATGATATATAGAAAGATAAATAGATAAACAAATAGACAAATAGATAGATTGACAAATAAATATATAGGTAAGTAGATCGATAGATAACACAATAGAGAGAAATATAAATAGAAAAATATATAATTAAACAAAATTACAAATAGATAGATAGATAGACATATGATAGATTGATTTATTTACTTATAAATAGTCAAATAGATAGAT
This sequence comes from Sapria himalayana, assembly GCA_029783825.1. NCBI lineage: Eukaryota > Viridiplantae > Streptophyta > Magnoliopsida > Malpighiales > Rafflesiaceae > Sapria > Sapria himalayana. Next base: position 44,766 of record JAREIK010000076.1, read on the forward strand.
AGTTAAATAGATAGAAAGTTAGATACAAAAATAAATAGATAGACAGATTGCACATAGGTAGATATATAGATAGATAGATAGATATACACATAGATAGATATATATATATATATAGAGGAAGAAAGTTGATAAGCAGATAGATAGATAGATAGATCGATAGGTAGATATATATATATAGACAAATACATAGATTAACTGATATACTAATAGACTGATAGATAGAAAGATAGTTAGATAGTTAGATAGATATATAAAAAGATAGACATTTAGACAAATTGACAGATTAAAAGATAAACAACTAGATATATAGATAGATAGACAAATAAATAGACAGACCTATAGATAGATAGATATATATATATATATATATATATAGACAGAAAGACAGATAGATAGATGGACATATAGAGAAAAAATAGATGGATATATAAATAGATAGATTGACAAATTGACTGATAGATAGACAGACATAAAGATAGTAAGATATTTTAATGTATAGATAGTTAGATAGTTAGATAGTTAGATATAAAGATAGATAGATAGATATTTTGACATATAGATATTTAGATAAAAAACAAATAAACAGATGGACATATAAATAGATAGACAAATAGATAGGACAAATAGATAGACAAATAGATAGATACATAGATAGATAGATATATAGATAGATAGCAAATAAAAATATAAATAGATAGTTAAATAGATAAACTAATAGACTAATAAACAACTTGCCAGATAGATAGATATACATATAGATAGATAGATAGATAGGCACAAACAAATAAATAGATAGATAGATAGATTTATAGATAGATAGATAAATAGATATAAAGATAGATAGATAAATAAATTTACAAATAGATAGATAGATGTACACTTAGAGAGATTAACATGTAGATAGATAGATAGTTATATATATATATATATATATATATATATATATATATATATATATATATATATATAATGATAGTAGAATAGACAAAGAGATAGATAGAAATATATAGGGATAGGAGGATAGATAGATAGACATAAAGATATATAGATAGATATATAAATTAATAGATAGATAGATATACAAATAGTCAGCTAAATATATAGTCATTGATAGATAGATAGTTAGATATATATATATATAGGCAGATATTTAGATAGATAGACATATAGGCAATTAGATAGATAGATAGATAGATAGTTAGACAGGTAGATATATAAAACAAATAAACACATTAAAAATATGTAGAATGATATATAGATATGGTGATAGATAGATAGTCAAATATAGAGATAGACACAAAGATAGACAAACATATAGATAGATAGATAGACACATAAACTGATTGATAGAGATATAGATCGACATATAGCTATGTAGATAGATAGGTGGACATATTTAAAAATATACATACAGATAAGCAGATAAAATGATAGATAAATAGATATAAAGATAGAATGATAGATATAAAGATAAATAGACTAATAAACATATAGAAAGATTGAAAAAGAAAGAAATAAAGAAAGATATATTGATAGCTAGATAAATAGATAGACAAATAGTAGATAAATACATAGACATATAGATAGACAGATTGATAGATAGATCAATAGATAGACATTTAGATTAATATATAGACAAATAGACATATAGATAGATAGAAATATAATGGATAGAAAGATTGAAGATAGATAAATAAATAGATAGATAGATAGATAGATCAACATATAGACAGATAGACATATAGATAGTCAAATCAATAAATAAATAGATAGATAGTCAAATAGACATATAAAAATTATACACAGATAGATAGGTAGATTGGAAAATATGTAGATATTTAGATATATAGATAGGTAGATATATACATAGATAGATAGATTGATAGATAAATAGTTATATAGATAGACAGATTGATATATAGATAAGTAGATAGATATATAGATTGATATATAGATAGATAGATAGACATATAGATAGATAGCTATATGTAGTGATAGATAGATAGATTGATTGATTGATAGAGAGAAAGATATATAGATAGATAGATAGACATATAGATAGATAGCTATATGTAGTGATAGATAGATAGATAGATTGATTGATAGAGAGAAAGATATATAGATAGCTAAAAAGATATACAATTTGATTGATAGATAGATAGATAGATAAACAGATAAATAGATAGATAAATTGATAGAAAGATAGGTAAATAGATAGATATATAGGCAAATAGTCAGAGAGATAGATAGATAGCCATACATATATATAGACACATAGATACATAAACATATACAAAGATATACAAATTAATAGATAGATATAAAGATAGATACATAGATAAATAGATAAATAGTTGAACAGATAGATAAATTGACCAATAGACTAAAAGGAAATTAGATAGTTTGATAGATAGAAAGATAGATAGATAGATTGATTCATATATAGACAATTAGATAGTTATACAATTATGCAGATAGACAGATAGAAATATAAATTGATTAATAGATAGATAGATAGAAATATATATAGATATAAATATATACAGATAGAAAGATAAACAAATCGATAGATAGACATATAGATAGATTGATAAATTATAGATAGATAGATAGAAAGATAGATTCACTCATAAACTTATAGAGTGATAGACTATTATAAAAATAGAAAGATAGATAAATAGATAGATAAGTAGATTGATTGATTGAAAGATAGATATAAAAACAAATATAAGATAGATAAGTAGACAAATAGATTAATAGACAGATATATAGATTGATAGATAAATAGGCAAATAGATAGATATATAGATAGATAGATAGACATATAGATAGAAAGACTAATAAATAGATAGATAAACATAAAGATAGATAGACATATAGATATATAGATAGATGATAAATTGATAAAGATTGTTAGATAGATGGATATATATATATATATTCTTACTGATTGACTGATATACTGATAGATAGAAATAAAGTTTTTTTTTTAAATATTATTTTATTAATTATAACCCTCTCTTTCGGTGGAGGAATACCGTTAATACAAACTATCATCTACCCTTAGCCCTTTTACACCTAATCTTCAAATAAAAATAAAATACATTTAACCAATCTAATAAAATGTAATTTATTTGTGCTATGACTATGTTAATCTATGACTCCTATCTTTACCTTTTTGTACAAGGAGAAGTTCCTTCTGAAATTTAATAACTATCCCTATGATGGTAGCTTATCCCTTTTCTTGCTTTAACAATCTTTCGGTGAGTATTCTATATTTCGTTGCTTCTATAGTGTCTTATCTCTTTTAAATCTGGATGTGATTCTCCCTCCAGCATTTTTAGCTAACTAGAGTCTTGAGTCATCTCGTGCCTTCTTTAATTTTTAGCTTAATTCCTTCCACTGTCTTATAATGGTAGCTGGGTTTTTGAACATCTTTATAAGCTATCCTCCCAAGTGATTATAATTGAAAGCTGTTATTTATAACTTGATTAACCCTTCACCTGCAATTTTTTCCTGCACAAAGTCAATTCTATCATACACATAATTAAAATCTTGTATCCCCTCTTCCCTGTTCAGACCAATTATCAATTTGGCTTGATACATCAGGTACAGCTCCATTGTTGTTCAGCATTATTTGAAATGCTCTGCTTTCTTCTATCTTTTTGCTTTTCATTCCTTCACTGTCCTCTTTAACTTTTATAGCTTGTACCTATATATTACAGACTTCCTACATACAACCAGAAACAGACTTCCAGCAACACCCATTTTAAAACAACAGACTACCAGCAACACACACTTAATAACACCGACCTCCAGAAAAATAGCACAGATTTCCAGCATATATAATACCCATTACTAACAATACCATTTAAACATATCTAGCCTTCCAATCAGAATAGTCCACCAAACTATGGACATGCAGAATAATGTACCTGCAGAGCATACTACATATCTATACATCCATTATCTTTTCTCAAACCAGTCCCCTGATGTTATTTCAATTAGTTTCAATTTCTTCTTTCCTTTCTACCTGTAGAAAACAACAGAAAAGTAGAAAAAAAACAAACAGAAAAACAAAAGCCACTTACCTTATCTCGATCACCCCTCAGGACTAGGGTGATCTCTTATACGGACTTATTTTCCTATTTGAATGGCAAGTTCTAATTAATATTTTTATTTTTTCTAATATAAGGAAAATCTTTTCTATCAAGATTTAATATTCCAGTAAATTTTTTTGGTAAATTATCTTCATTATAATCCTGATCACCTTTCTTTTTTCCCTCTTTAACTAAAATATCTGCTAATGCATTCGCCTCTCTGAAAATGTGCTTTATCGAAAAGTTTAGAAAGTTCATATCATTTAGAATATCCTCTATGTCATCTTCATATTTCCATATCTTTGTCTGCTTTTTGATTAAATTAACAACAATTTCGAATCTATTTGAATATCTATATTTTTAATTTCTAGTTTTCTACATAACTTAATACCCTCTCTTAAAGCTAATATCTCAGCATGAATGGCCGAGGATGTTTGCATCTTTCTACAGAAGGCTAATATTAACCATCCTTTCGATTCTCTAATAACTCCTCCACCTCCTGCTTCGCCCATATCTTTATCAAAGCGACCATCTGTGTTTAGAGCTATGCTATCTTGAGGTGGGTTTTCCCATTTTATACATATTACTTTAAATTGTTTAGGCTGATTTTCTTTTAGATTCCAAAAAATTAAGGTTTCTTTGTCCCTCTTCGAGCCTTGACTTTTTATAGGGTACAATTCTGAAATTTTACTTGTTTCTTCTTTAATATCATTCCAGATATCTTCTATTATCATTTTATGACCTTCGAATCTACTTTTATTTCTAGCCTTCCAAATGCACCAGATAACTAATAATGTCACATTGATTTTAATCCATTTCTGCACTGGACTAGAAACTTTTAAATTAATCCATTTCTAAATCCTACGTTTCAAGTTTAGATGTTCATATTTTAAATTCATTTCTAAACCTAGTCTTTTCCATAGCTCTGCTGCTACTCTCCCGTGTGAAAGGAGATGATCCAATGTTTCAATTTCATTTAAGCAACACTCGCATCTAGACACGAGCTTAATACCTTTTTTCTTTAAATTATTGTCAATTGGGATAATATTAGATAAAACTTTCCACATAAAAGTTTTAATTTTTTGTGGATTATCATTATTCCAAGCCCATTTGAATAATGTATCTTCGTTTAACTTTTTTCTTAATTCATTTATAACCGTTTTTAGTGAAAATGCTCCATCCGAGCTTAAATTCCATTTCCATCCTTTTTTAGTAAGTGTATAAAATCTATCAACTAATTTTTTTCGATTAAGCATTTGTGTCCATATCTGTGAACACTTAATTTTATTCTTTACTTTATTGATATCATCCTTAATACAATATTTTTCCCTCATAAATTTTGACCATAGACTGTTATTTTTTTTCAACCTCCACCATCTCTTGCTTGCTCCTGCTTTTGCTAAATCTATAAGATTAACAAAACCCAATCCAGCTTCTTGAACTGGGTAGCATAAGTCTTTCCATTTTTTCCAGTGTAATTATATTTACCATCTTTTTTCCCCATAAAAAGTTAGCTAATTCTTTTTCGATTTTTTAATAATACCAATTGAAGGTTGAATTATCATAATATTATGCATTAGAAGACTTTCTAAAACATGTTTTATTAAAGTAATTCTGCCCCCCATACTTAAATATTCCTCTTTCCATCCCGAGATTTTCTTTTTTAACTTATTTAATAAAAATTCTAAATATACTATCTTAAGTTTACCTTCATATATCGGGCAGCCCAAATATATGATTTCTTTTTTATTATGGGAGAAGCCTGAAATGTTTTTGATTTTATGAGCTAATGCAATTGGAGCCTTATGTGAAATCATGTATTGACATTTTCTTTTATTTAATTTTTGACATGTTTCTTCCTCCATGCATTTCAAAAAGTTCATCATATTTTGTAGTGATTTGCTACTGCCATTAGTGAATATAATTACATCATCTGCATATGCAAGACAACTCACTAATGGAGTGTTCCTCGGCTGTTTGAATGTGTCTATCCTACCCTTCCTCATTTTTTCTTTAAGGTTAACTATTAAGAGTTCCAGATAAATATTAAATAATGATGGTGAAAGTGGATCACCCTGTCTTGAACCTCTAACTAGTATTATTTCTTCTCTTACCATTCCATTTGTGATAATTCTAGCCCATGTATTAGAAATACATCTATAAATCAAATCTATCCATGTTTCAGAGAAACCCATCTTTCACATGATAGAATAGAGAATGCTTCCATTCTACTCTATCAAAAGCCTTGGATAGATCCAATTTTATAATAACATTTTGCCCTCTTGATTTGGATCCTATTCCTCTACTCATTTCTTTAGCCAAGCAGATATTTTTCATTATTAATCTATTTTTCATAAAACCACTTTGTTTTTCAGAAATAATTTTCGGTAAAATTGAATTTAATCTATTTTGTAAGATTTTAGAAAATCCTCCCCTTTCTGTGGATTTTCTATTTTAGGTATAAGAATAATGTGAAAACTTCCCCATTTTTTTCCAAATTCAGCCCCACAAAAAATACTATTAAGCACTTTTTCTATATCCTTCTTTATTATATCCCAACAGGCTTGGAAAAAATAGTTGTTCCATCCATCCGGTCCTGCTGCACTATCTTTGTTCATACTATATATTGCTGTTTTGATTTCTTCTTCTTCTGGATGCTTAGTTAGCATGTTATTATCTTCTATGGTGATTTATTTTCTATGTTTTTTAAAAGTGAATTTCCTTTTAGTTCTTTATTCCACTTAATTGATTTTCAAAAAATTTTGTGAAATAGTTTTTAATGTCTGAATCTTTTTCAAGCCATTCTTCCCTATTATCTTTAATACCTCTAATTCTATGTTTCTGATATTTTAACTTAGCTATTTTTTGTAAAAACTTTGTATTATTATCCCCTTCTTTAAGCCATTTAATTTTAGATTTTTGTTTCCAAAAAACCTCTTCCATTAATATTTTTAGATTTAATTCTCCTTGTGCCTCGCTAAGAGCACTTCTATTGTCAATATTTTGAGTTTTTTCAAATTCTATTTATCTTTTTAATACTAGTTCCTCTGCATCTTTTATATTTTTTGTTATATTCAAAAAAGTATCCTTATTCCACTTTTTTTATTCAACTTTTAATCTACTCAACTTATTATTTAATATTTGAATAGGATTACCTAATGTCTCTTTATTCCAAGACTGTTTCACCATCTTTAAAAAATCATGGTGTAAACACCAAGAATCCTGGAATCTAAAAGAACCTCCTGTATGAGTAGATATTTTAATCGTGATTAATAATGGGCTGTGATCAGAATAGGTTCTGTTTAAGTGTTTCACTTCTGTAGAGCCAACTTGATCTAGCCATTTAAAATTAAATAAGACTCTATCCAGTCTCGCCCATATTGTGCCTTTTTTCCTCCAGTTATTGCACCATGTAAACTGTGAGCCTAAAAATTTAGCTTCTATTAAATTTGTTTTATTTATTATATCATTAAAGTGAGACATCCCTCCTTTATTTGGTGTCCTACCACCCTTCTTTTCTTTAATACTTCTAACTATATTATAATCTCCACCGATAATCCAAGGTTTTTTTTCCACCGAAATTTTATTCATTTCCTCCCATAATTCTTTTCTCTCTTCTCTTTTATTTTTTGCATAAATTATTGTTATTATTTCATTTTCATCTTGACTTAAACTAAAGTTTATTAGTTGGTTAGTTTCTTTTAATATTTTTATATGTAAGTTATCTTTCCATAAAATCCAAATTTTTCCATTATTATTAGCATAACCATTTTCGAATCCTAATAAATTTTTATAATAATTTAGCTGAGCTTTATCCACCATAGGTTCAGCTATCGAAATTAGATTAATTTTACCCATATTTATTAGTTTTTTTAATCTATTTCTTGAAGGGGGGTTTGTTATTCCCCTAATATTCCAGTAGATGTACTTATACATTTCTTATGGATTTAGCCTGTACTCTAGTGGTGCATTTAGTTTCGTATATCTTATTCAAATGCTTTTTTATCATGCTTCTAGGTTTTCTTATTGAGCTTAGTTCTTGTTCCTTCTCATCTTTCCAATCCCTACCCAATTGAATGGCCATTATTTTTAGTCCTTCAATTGCCCAATCTCTATTTCCCATTTTTTGTTTTAGCTTGAGTTTTTCTATATTAATGTCATCGTTATTGATTCTAATTTTCTGCTCATTGTCTTCCCCATCCGTATAGAGGGAAGTCAAGCTTTTTATTTCTGATTCCTCATCTGAATCTTCTTCAACCAGCACTGCCCAACTATTATTATTTTTTTGTTTCTTATTTTTCATTTGATTTCTGGTTCTCCTATTTAGCTCTGAAATTTTTTTCATCATTTCTCTCCTTTAAGCATTTTCTATGGATTCTATTCTTTGCCTCCTCACTTTTCTACCTATTATATTCAATTAATTTTTGATCTTCAACTTCTTTATTCTGTATGTCTGTTTGGACAATCGGTTGAGGTTTTTTTTTGATATTTAACCATTTCTCCTTTACTTTCAAATACTCTTTTCTTCTATTCTAGATTCTGTTTATTTTCGTTTCTTTTTTTGTTAACCAAACATACCTCTATAGCATGTCCCATCTTTCTGTAGCATGCACAAAAAGGAGGGAGGTATTCAGGAACTATAGTTTGCCAAAACCCTCCTCCATCTGTGTTTCCAATCCAGATACGGTGATAAAGAGATTTTTGTAAGTCCACCTCTACACAGATTCTTGCAACACGGTCTAGAAAGTGTTGTCGTAGCACCATCAAGAAGAAGAGGAGAGCCCAAAACACACGCAATACGATATAATGCCAATTTATCAAAATAGTGAATCGGGAGCATAGGTAATAGGATCCATACCCGAGCCAATGATGATTCCTCCTTTGTGTTAAATTCTGGAGTCCATTTAAAGGTTCTCATGGGATATCCCATGATATACCAAGCTCCTTTCAACCATAAGCGATGGAAATCCTCTTCGGAATGAAGTTGTATTAACACATGTTTCTCATCAATTAGTCCGATTTTGATCAAGGTTTTGAGTTTCAATGATTCGAAAAATGCCTTAATATCATCAATACTATGCCTTCCATGTGAAAATTTTCCCACAAGCGTGTGTGTATGAGTTGCAGAGAACTTGTGAATTTCCTCGGCCGAGAAGAATATCGAGGGTTCCTCAATATTTTTTTCTTGAATTTGCGAGAAGCTCGCGATAGGAGGCGCAGTTTTTCTAATAAAATCAGAAAAGGACTTCTTATTAACTAAGTAATCCAATTCCATTGAAATTAGCTCAAAACTTGCTTCTTCTTCTACCCAATTACAGGTTTCTCTCTCTAGAAAACTATTTCTCTCTCTAACAAGTTGAGAGCGTTTCAAGATAGAAATAAAGTTAGATGGTTAGATAGATAAACATATAGAAAAATATAAAGTTAGATAATTACATAGATTAATAGATAGACAAATAAATAGATAAACAGATAGAAATATAAATAAAAAGACAAAGTAAGATATGCAGATAGTCAAATAGATAGATAGATATACAAATAGATTGACATTCATATAGATAGATAGATAGTTAGTTAGATAAATAAACAAATAGATAGATAGGTAGATAATTAGATAAATAGGAAGTTAAATAGTTACACGAAATGATAGTTATACAGATAGATAGATTTTGAGATATATAGAGAGATAAATAGATAGACAAATAGAAAGATATATAAATATACAGATAGATATATAAATAGATAGATTGATAGATATATAGATAAATAGATAGATAGATAAATAAATAAAGATATAAATAAATAGATAGACAAAAAGACAAATAAATAAATAGACAGATAAACAAAAAGTCAAATAGGCAGATAGATAGATATAAAGACTAATTTCTTGTTAAATAATTAAATAGACAAATAGAAAATTAATTTATAGACAATAAAATAGATAGATATATCTAGATAGATAAATATATTTACAAATTGATAGACAGATATATAGATAGACTCAAAGAAACATAGAGAGAGACAAATAGACATATAAATATAGATAGAAAGATACAAAGATAAATAGATAGATAGATTGACTGATAAACATACATAAGATAGATAGATAGATAGATATATAGATAGATACATAGTCACATAGAGACATAAAGAGATAAATAGATAGATAGACAGATTGACAATTAGAGTGATAGACTAATAGGTAGTTAGATAGTTTGATATATAGACATAAAGAAAAATAAATAAATAAATATATATACAATTAGACATTTCACAATTAGATAGATAGACTGATACACAAATACTAAAATCGGTAGATTAAATGATATAAAGAAAGATATAAAGACAAATTGCTAGTGAAATTATTTGATAGACAAATAGAAAGATTGACTGATAGATTGATAGATAATAAAATAGATAGATAGATATATAGATAGATAAAGATATTGACAAATAGAAAGACAATTATACAAATAGATAGATTGGTATGTATGTAGATTGTTACATTGTTAGATAAACAAATAGATATATTATATATATATATATATGTATGTATATATAGATAGATAGAAAGAGAACTAGCTAGCTAGCTATGTAAGCAAATAGACTGAAAGAAAAATATTTAAATAGACAGATAGATAGAAAGAAAGATTGATAGACAAACAGACAGACAGGCAGATAGATAGACACATAGAAAGATTGATAGACAGAAAGATAGATTTAAAAATAGATAAATAGACTCATAGATAGATAGATGGATAAATAAACAAATAGACAAAAATGATATATAGACAAATAAATAGATAAATAGATAGATAGATGAATAGAGATGTTGAAAGAATGATAGACAGGTTGATAGTTAGATAGACATATAGATAGATTGAGACATTAATAAATAATATATAGATAGAGATAGAAAGATAGAAAAATAGATAGATACACAAATAGAGATATAGTTAGATAGATAGATAGATAAACACTAAGACAGATAAACAGATATACAAATTGATTTATAGATAGATAGACAGTTACATATATAGATAGATACATACATACATACATAGACACATAATGTTATGGACAGATAGATAGATAAAGATATTGAAAGATAGACTAATAGAGAAATACTCAGATTGATAGATAAACAAATAGACCTATAGACATATAGATAGATTAATATTAATACATATTGATAGATAAATTGATCTGTAACAAGAGAGATAAATAGATATATTCATAAATCGATATACATATAGGCTGATATATAGAAAGCTAGATAGACAAATAGAAAGATGTTGAAAAAGATATATAGATATAGAGATAGATTTATAGACAAATATGTAGATAGGTAGATAGATAGACAACTAGATAGAATTATAGATAGATAGGTAGATTAGCATATGGAAAGATAGGCAGACAAATAGATAGATCGATAAATAGATAAAATAATAGAAAGATAGATAGATAAACTCACAGACAAATAGATAGAAAATAGATAGATATATAGATAGATAGCTAGATATATAGATATACATATAAATTGATGGACACAGAGACAAATAGATTGATATATAGATATATAAATAGATAGACAGAAAAATAGATAAACCTATAGATAGATAGACAAATTTATAGATAGTTAAATAAGGAAATAGGTAGATAAGTAGAAAAATTAGATATATAGTTAGATATATAAATGGATGGATATATAAATAGATAAATATACAAATAGCCAAATAGAATGAAAGACATATAGACATACAAATAGATTTATTGATAGATAGTCAAATAACTAGATATATAGATAGATATGTACATCGATAAATAGATAAATAGATTGATAGACAAGTAAACATGTATATAGATAGACAGTTAAGTTGATAGGTAGATAAACAAATATATATAAAGTTAGTTAAATAGATAGATAGATATAAAGAAAGATAGATGAATAGATAGCTAGATACACACATAGATAGATATATAGATAGATAAGCATAAAAATAAACATATTATTAGGTAGATAGATAGAAAGAAAGATAGATAAATAGATAGGTAGGTAAAAATATACATAGATAGATAGATAGAAAGAAAGATAGATAGGTAAAAATATACATAGATAGACTGATACACAAATAGATAGATAGACCAATAGATTGATAGATGAAAGGTAGATAGAAAGATAAAAAGAAAGAATGATAACAAGAAAAATTGATATAAAGATAGATAGATATATAGATTTATAGATAAATAGATTAAAAGAAAGACAAATTAAAAGATAAACAAACAAAAAATAGATAGTTAGATAAATAGTTAGATTGATAGACACATAGACATAGATATATAGATAGATAAGCAGATATGTAGAAAGACAGTATGATAGAGAGATAGATAAACTAATAGTCATATAGACAGATAGTTGGATAGATAAATTGATAGATAAACTATTCGCAGATAGACAGATATATAGATAGACAAAAGTAGAGATAGATTGATAAATAGATATACTAATAGACTAATAGAAAGAAACATAGTTTTATAGTTAGAAAGATACACAAATAGACAGTTACAAAATTATATAAATAAAAAGATCGATAGATAGAGAGATAGATAGATACATAGCTTTATAGATTGATAGATTAATAAATACATAGGTAGACAAATAGATTGATAGACAGATAAACAGATAGTCAAATTGTCTAATAGACATATAGACAGATAGATAAATCGATAGATAGATAGATAAGAATTATATAAATAAACCCAAAGATAGAGTGATAGATAAATAGATTGATAGATTGGCAGATAGATAGAATGAAAAAAAGATAGATATAAAGATATATAGATAGATAGACATATAGATAGATAGATATAAAAATAGAATGACACAAAGATAGACGGTTAGACTAATAGGTAAAAAGACTTAGATAGATAGATTTATAGATAGATAGACTAATATATTGATTGACATATAGATAGATAGATAGATAAATAGATTTATATATAGATTGATTGATTGAATAATAAATAACTAGATAGATAGGATTATAGACACTGACAAAAATAGAGATAGACAAATAGATAGACTAATAGGAAAAAAGACAGATAGACAATTAGATAGATAAATAGTTGATAACGAAAAAGATAATTAGATAGATAGATAGATAGATAAATAGAAAATCAAAAGATAGTTAAAAAGTTATATAGATAGATAGATATAAAGATAGAAAGAAAGAACGATAGACAATTATAGAAATAGAAAGATACACAAATAATTAGACTAACAGGTAGAATGATAGATAGATAGTCAAATAAACCATTCGATTGATAGATGATAAACAATTAGAAAGTTAGAAAGATAAGCATAAAGATAGATACATAGATAGATATATAGAGAAATAGATAGAGAAATAGATAGATAGATAGATAGATTTAAAGAAAAACAGACATAAAATAGATAGATTGATAGATAGACCTATAGACACATATGGAGATAGGAAGAACGATAATTAGATAGATAGATAGATAGATAGATAAATAGATAATCAAAAGATAGTTAAAAAGTTATATAGATAGATAGATATAAAGATAGAAAGAAAGAACGATAGATAATTATAGAAATAGAAAGATACACAAATAATTAGACTAACAGGTAGAATGATAGATAGATAGTCAAATAAACTATTCGATTGATAGATGATAAACAATTAGAAAGTTAGAAAGATAAGCATAATGATAGATACATAGATAGATATATAGACAAACAGACAGATAAATAGATAGATAGATAGATTTAAAGAAAAACAGACATAAAATAGATAGATAGATAGATAGATAGACCTATAGACACATATGGAGATAGGTAGATAAATTTATAGATAAAGAGACTAATAGATGATAGACAGTTATACACAGAAAAATATATATACACAGATTGATAAATAGACAAATTTATAGATAAATAGTTAGATAGCTAAATAGATTGGTAGATAAATATATACACAGACAAATAGATATATAGATAGATAGATAAAAAGATAGACTAGTAGACTAATAGACAGAAACATAGTTATATAGTTATACAATTAGATAGTTTGACCGTTAGATAATTAGATAGATAGACAATTAGATAAATAGATAGATATATAAATTTATAGATTGATTGATTAATTGATACATATATAGATAGATATATAGACAAATAAACAAATATACAGATTGATAGTTAGATAACTATATAGATAGATAGGTAGAGAGATAGATAGACCTAAATATAGATCAATAGATAAACATACAAATAGACAAATAGATAAAAAATATATAGATATATAAATCGATAAACAGATAGACAGTTGATAGATAAATAATTTGATAGATAGATAAATAGAGAGATAGAGATATAAACAGATATTCATAAAGGTAGATAGATAGATAAATAGATAGACGAAAAGACAAATAGCAAGATAGATAAATAGATATATACATATATATAGCATATAGATAGATAGATAAATAAGTAGATAGATATACATATAGAGATATACATAGATAATAGATAGATAGAAAGATACATAGATATATAGAGAGAAAAATAGATTGTAAATTAGATAGATTGATAGATAGTTAGATATATAGGAATATAGATACATATATATATAAAGAAATAGATAAATAGACATATAAAGAGATATATAGATAGACAAATTGACTGATAAACATATAATCATTCGATAAATATAAATATATATAGATTAACAGATAAATATGTAGATAGATAGAGAGATAGAGAGAAAAAAATAAATGGATATACATATAAATAAAAAGTATATATATATATATATAGATAAAAAGATAGACATATCGATATATAGGCAGATAAACAAATAGATAGATAAACAGATATACATATAGACATATTAATAGAATGATAAATAAAGAGATCACCAGACAGACAAATACACAGATAGTTATAGAAAAATAAATATATAGATAGATTAAAATATAGACATATAGTCAGATAGATAGTTATACATATAGATATATTAACACATATACAAATAGAAATCAAGATAAATAGATAAACAAATATACAAATAGATAGATAAACTAGATAATATATAGATAGATAGATGGTTAGATAGGAAGATAGACTATTATACGGATAGATAGATACACATAAATATAAATAAATAAATAAATAAGTATATATATATATACACACACACAATGACTTATAGATTAATGATAGAAATATAGTTACTTAGTTAGATAGATATATAGATCGATAGATAAATATAAAGATAGATAGATTGATTAATAAATAAAAAGAAAGATTGAAAGATAGATAACCTTATAGATAGATATTTAGATAGACATATAAATAGTATGTAGATAGGCAGATAGATAGATAGATATATAATAGATAGATAGATAGAAAGATAAATATAAAAATAGATTGGAAGATAGTTAGATACATATATAGATAAATAGTTAGAAAGATAAAAAGATAGACTGATTGACAGATAGATAAAAACATATTTATATTTTTAGAAAAATAGATAAATAGAAAGTTAATTAGTTAGATAGATAGATAGTTAGACAAATAAATATATAGATAGATACATAGATACATTGATATACAGATAGAAAAATATAGAAATAGTTAGATAGATAGATTGAAAGATTGATTGACAAATAAATAAATAATAATAGTTAATAGATAGATAATACATAGATAGACTGCTATATAGATAACATATAAATAGATAAATAGATACATAGATACATAGATATATAGATAGATAAATAGATAGATATATAAAAAGTTAGATAGATAGATAGACAGAGAGATAAATAGACAAATAGATAGAGTGAAAAATAGATAGAAAGATAGATGGGTAGACAAATAGATAAATAGCCACATAGAAAGATAGAGAGATAAATAAATATATCGATAGACATATAGGCAAATAGATAGATAGAGAGATAGAGAGATAGACAGACAAATATATATATATATAGACAAAAAGATAGATTGATATATAGACTAACATATAGATAGATAGATAGATAGAATTTTAAATAGATAAATGGATAGACTTATATAAATATTGATAGTTATACAAATAGTTATACAAATAGACATAGATATATAGAGATTTCAATAGATAGACAAACATACTGATAAAGATATTATCATATAGATAGATAGGAAGATATAAAGATAAACAGTTAGACATATAGACATATAGACATATAGAGAGATAGAGAGATAGAAATAAACAAATATATTGATAGATAGAAAGGAATATATATAGATAGACAAATATTGAAATAGACATATAGACAGATTCACAGATTGACTGATAGACAAAAAGGTAGATAAACAAAAAGACTGATAGAAAGGTATATCGAAAGACAAATAGATAAATTTCATAGATATATAGATAGTCAGATAGATAGATAGACAGATAGACATATTTGATAGATTTACATATTGACAAATATATATATATAAAAATAGATCATTTGATACAAAAATAGTCATATAAACATACAGACATATAGAAAGAAAGATATATAGATATATTGAATGATATAGATAAATAGATAAACAACTAGAAAGATACACATATAGATAGAAAGATAGATAAACAGATAAATAAATAGACAGATATACAGATAGACAATTAGATAGATATATATATATATATATGTAAACACATAGATAGATAGATAGGTATATAGATAGTTAATTAGATAGAAAAATAAGTAGATAAGCAAATAAGCATATAGATAAAGAGACTGATAGTCATATTGATAGATAGACAGATATATAGATAGGTATATATATAAATAAATAGATAGACAAAATGACAAATATATTGGTAATTAGATAGTCATATAGACATATAGATAGAAAGAAAAATAGCTTGATATAAAGATATAAAAATATACAAATAGATAGATATATAAAATGATAGAAATATATACAAATAGACAGATAGATAGATAAATAGATAAATGACATATAGATAGACAGATAAATGATGGATATAAAGATAGTCTTATATATAAATATACATATAGAGAAAGAAATAAAGACAGATATAAAGATATAAAAATATAAAGATAGATAGATAGATAGATAGACACATTGACACATATACACATTGACACATAGATAGATAGATGGATAGATAGGCAGATACATAGATATATGGATAGAAAGCAACATAAATACAAAGATAGATAGATGGATAGATAGATAAATAGATTGATAGATAGATAGATATATAAATAGATAGATTGATAGAAAGACAAATGGATAGATAGACAAATAGACTTATAGATAGATAGATAAAAAGAAAGATATATAGATACATAAATAGATAGACTAAAATATTTGAACATAGATTTACATATAGACAAACAGATAGATAAATAAATAAATAAATAAATAGATAGATAGATAGATAGATATACATATATATAGATAGATAGATAGGTATGTAAATAGATTGATAGATATATAGATAGACAAATATGCATATAAGCAAATAGGCATATAGACATATAGATAGATAAGTAGATAGATAGACTAATAGACATATAGACATATAGACAAATAGATAGAAAGACAAATAGTTAGATAAATAGATAGATAGATAGACAAATAGTTATATAAAAAGATAGATAGATAGAAATATAATTAGATAGTCATTTAGATAAATAGAAAGATAGACATAAGATAGATAGATTGATTGACAAATAGGCAAATAGGTAGATGACAAATAGAGATATAGATAGATAGTCAGGTAGATAAATATATTGATAGGCAAATAACATGTAGATTATTAGTAGATTTATAAAAAGAAAGAAAGAAAGAAAGATAGATATATAGACATTCATATAGACTATTTGATAGTTACACAGATAGATATATAGAAAGATAGAAACAAATATTATTAATTAGAACTATTGATAGATAGATAGAAAGATTAACAGATTGATAGATAGACAAATATATAGATATAGAGATAGACATGTAGAAAAATATTTAGATAGATAGATAGCTAAACAGATAAACAGATAGAGATATAGACAGATAGATTAAAACATTAAATATACAAATAGATGGATAGATAGATAGACAGATAGTAAAAAAGATAAATAAATAAATATATATATATATACATAGATATATTGATTTACTAATGGACTGAAAGATTGCTAAATAGTTAGAAAGATAGATAGATAGAATCATAGCTATATTAGATAGTTAAATAACCAGATATATAGATTTAAAGATATTTAAACAAAGTGAGAGATAGATATATCAACATTTAAAAAATAGTCAAATAGATAGATATACATCTAGATAGACAAATAGAGAGACATATACACAAATTCAATGATTGATACATAGACAGATAGATAGAGAGGTAGTTAGATAGATAGATAGATATATATATATATATGGAGAGATAGATAGAAAGAAAGGCATATAGAACAACAACCAAATAGACATATAAATAGATTAACATACAGACAAATATATATATGCACATATAGACACATTAGAAAATAGGTAAATAGAAAGATAGATAGTTAACAAGTATATAGAAAAATAGATAGATAGAAAGATGAATAGATAGATAGATAAATAGATAGACAAATAGGCAGATTGACATATAGAGATATAGATAGATATACATATATGTAGATATATAGATAGATAGATAGATATACTAAAAGATAGATATGTAGATAGATAGATAGATAGATAAATATTTAGATAATTAGATTGTTATATAGTTAGACAAATAGATAGTCATATAGATAGATTTACTCATTGACAGATTGGAAGATAGATAGTTTAATAGTAAGATAAATAAATAGTAAAGAAAATATAAATATAGACATATAAAGAGATAGATAAATAGATACATAGATAGATATATATACACATAGACAGCTATATAGATAGACAAATAGAAATATAGATAAAAAGGCATATAAATAAATAGATAGATAGTCAGATAGATTGATAGGAAGATAGATAAATTATGAGTAAGATAAATAGATATAATAATAGAAAGATAGATAGACAGATAGATACATATATACAAAGTTAAATAGATAAACATATAGTTATATGACCAAATAGACATTTAGATAGATATACAGATAGACAATTAGAAAAATATACATATAGTAATATAGATAGATTTATAAAAAAATAAATAGACACATAGATATATACAACGAGAGATATATATTAAGATAAATAGATAGAAAGATAGATTGAAGACAGAAAGACCAATAGACAGATCAAAAGATAGACATATAGACATATAAATAAATTAACATATAAATAGATAGGCAGATTGGTATATAGATTGCTAGTTAGATAAAGAGAAAGCTAGAAATATAGGTAATTAGAGATATAGATACACAAATTGATACATAAGTAAATAGAAGAAAGTTAGATAGACAAATTGACATATAGATTGATAGATGGATAGATAGATAAACAAATGATAGATAAATAGATAGATCGACAAATAGATAGATAAATTAATTGATAGTCAAATTTAAAAATTGACTTATAGATAGAGAGATAGATAGCGGTATAAGTAGATAAGTAGATAGTTAGATAAATATATAGATAAATAGAATTATAAATAAAACAATAAAAAAATAGATAGATTGATATATATATATATATATATATATATATATATATATATAAAGATAGATAGATATATAGATTGCTAGATAGATAGATTCAAAGATAGATAGATATTTAGATAAATAGATAGTTAGATAGATAGATAGACAGATCATCTTATAAAAATACATATAGATATATAGATACACACATATATATAAAGATAGATGGACAATTAGATAGATAAACAGATATACAGATAGACAGATAGAAAGATAGATAGATAGAAAAATAAATAGATAGACATATATTATGATTGATAGATATATACAAAGATTGGATGACTGATAGATAGATAAATTGTGTGATAGTGAGATAGATACAAAGTTAGTTAGATAGATAGATCGACAAATAGATCGACAAATATATAAATAAACATATAGATTTATAGATCGATAGACAATTAGACAAATAGACAGAAGATAGATTAGTAGATAGACAGATCAGTAGATAGAGAGATGGTTAGAATTATAGATATTCATATATATAGATAAATAGATAGATTAGAAAATAGATAGATAAATAGATATATTGATTGGCTAATAGACACATAGATAGATAGAGTGATAGATAGACAGACATACCAGATAGATAGATATATATATATATATATATATAGGGCAGATATGTAGATAGGCAGAAAGACAAATATATAGATAGATAGATATAAATATAAGTAGAAACATATATAGTTACATAGATATAAACATAGATAAGCAAATAAATAGATAGAAAAATAGATAGATAAAAAAATAGATAGATATATAGAAAATAGATATAATGATAGATAGATAGATAGACAAATAGCTAGATAATTAGATTGATTGATTGACACAATGATAGATAGATATAAAGATAGATAGATAGACAGATACATAGATACATAATTAGAGAGATAGAAATATAGATAGATAGATAGGTAAATAGATTTATAAAAATATAAATAGATAGATAGACAGATAGACAAATAGAAAGATAGACAAAGAGATAGATAGAAAGACTCTTAGATTGATAGACATATAAATAGTTAGATAGATAGATAGATAGATATAAAGATATACATATATATAGACATATAGAAAAATAGAAACATATATAGATATGCATATAGGCTAATAGATAGGTAGACAAACAGATAAACAAACAGACAGATAGATAAATAGATTGATTGATAGATTCACATATAGATAGATAGATATTCAGATAGGTATGTAGGTAGATAGATAGATAGATAGAAAAATAGATAGATAGATAGATAGTCAAAAAGATAGATAGACAAATAGAAAGACAAATAGATGGATAGATATATAGATAGACAGATAAACAGATTGACTATTAGAATGATAAATAAATAAATTGATAGGTAGAAAGACAGGTAGATATATAGATAGATAGACAAAAAATGAGATAGACACATAGAAATATAGATAAATAGACTAATGACTAATAAACTTATAGATAGAAACACACATAGATAGTTAGACAAATACATAAATATATATCTTAGACAAATACATAAATTTATAGTTTGATAGATTGACAGATAAAAAAAATAGATAAATAGATATGCATATACACAAATAGGCGAATTGATAGAAAGATAGATAAATAGACAGATAGATAGTTAGACAAAGAAATAGATAGATTGATTAATAGAAACAAAAATAAACATATACACAAATATATTGATAGATAGATAGACATATCGATAGCTAGATTATTAGATAGATAGATAGACTATTAGATAGATAGATAGACAGATAGAGAGGAAGACATTTTGATAGATTGACTGATTGAAAGATAGACATTTAGATATATAAATAGATTGACAAATAGGCATATAGTCATATAGATAGATAAATAAATAGTAAAATGTATAGATAGACAAAGAAAAAAAAGATATGTAGATAGACAGATATAAAGATAAACAAAAATATAGATAGACAATTAGATAGATATATAGATAGCCACATCAGACAGACAGATAGATACATTCATAATACATAGATAGACATGTAAAAAAATTTATAGATTAAAAAATAGACAAATAGACAGATAGCGAGATATACAGATAGAAAAATATCCAAATAGAAATAAAGATTAATAGACAGATGGATAGATACAAAGATAAATATATAAAATATAGATAGTTAGAAAGATAGATAGATAGATAGACATATAGAAAGATATAAAGATAAACAAAAGATAAATATACAGATAGAAAGATAAAAAGATAAATATATTGCCTGATATAAGTATAGTCATATAGATAGATAAAGATATACATACATATATATATAGACAAAGAGACATATCGAGAGATTGATAGATAGATCGAAAGATAGATTTATAGATAGACAAAAACATAGATAAACATATATGTAGATAGACACATAGATAGATAGATAGTTAGTCATTTGGCAGATAGATAGAAAGATAGAATGATAGAGCGATAGATAGAAAGACAAAAAGACAAAAAGACAAAAAGACATATAAGCATATAGGTAGATAATCTGAAATATAGATATATAGATAGATAGATAGTCTTATAGATAGATAGAAAGATAGACAGATAGATAGATAAAGGTACAAATATACATATAATAAAATAAATAGATAGAGCGACAGATACACAAAATAGATAGATTGATAGATAGTCGAATAGAATAATAGATAGATAGATTGTTAGATTGATAGACATACAGATATGTAGATAGATAGTTATATAGACTAATATACATATTGATAAATTGACAAATAGATAGAGAGACAAACAATCATAGCGAAAAGATATAGAAATAGATATGTAAAAAGATATACATATAAATAGATAGAAACTTAGTTAGACAGCCATATATAAAATTAGATAGATAGAAATTTAGATAGATATATAGATAGATAGATAGATAGATAAATGGACAGATAGATAGATAATTGACACATATATTGACTAATAGAATGTAGGATAAATAGATAGATTGATTGATTGACATATAGACACATAGACACTAAGATACATAAATAGAAAGTCTAATTGGTAGATAAATAGATAGTTAGATATAATGATTGAAAGATTGATAGACCAATATATTGTAGATGATAAACATATAGAAAGGTAGATAGATAGATAGATAGAAAACATATAAATAAATAGACATATAGATAAATAAATATATAAATAGATAAATAGATTGATAGATAGATAGGTTGAAAGATAAGTAGATAGAAAAAAGATTGATAGAAAGATAGATAGATAGACAAATAGATTGATAGATAGTTAAATAGTTAGACTGATAGACAGATAAATTGATAGATAATTAAATAGTTAGACAGATAGACAGACAGACAGACAGACAGATAGATGGATAGATATATAGATAGATAAATATATTGAAATATATATTGATAGATTGAGAGAAACACATATAGATAGAGAGACAAATAGACAAATAGACTGATAGAAAAATATATAGATAGGCATATAGTTATATAGATAGATAGATAAATATTAATATAGAAAGATTGATAGTGGGATAAACATATCGATAAATAAATAGTCAAATCACTAGATAGATAGATAGATATATAGATAGTATGAGAGATAGATAGAAGACAGATAGATACATAAATAGACATATAGATAGGTAGATAGATAGAGAAATTGTGATATATATAGATAAAAAGATTGATTGATTGATAAACTTATAGACAAATAGATAGATAGACAAATAGACAGATAGAAAGATATAGAGAAAAACTGATTGATAGATAGATAGACAGATAAATAGATAAACAGAGAGATTGATCGATAGATAGACAGACTTATTGAGAGATAGCCAAATTGAAAAATAAACCAATAGACATATAGTCATATAGATAGATAGAAAGTTATATATAATGATAGATAGACATATAGATAGATAAAGAGATAGACATATAGACTAGTTTTTAGATTGATAGATAGATAGATAGATACACAAATAGATAGATTGATTGATAGACAGATAGACATATAGACATAAAAATAGATAGATAGATAGATAGATATACACATAGATAGATAGATAGACAGATAGTCAGATCAAAAGATAAACACGTAAACACAAAGACACATCGATAGAAAGATAAATTGATTGATAGACACATACACAAATAGTTATATAGACATATAAATTGATTGAAAAATAAATTGATCTACTTATAGATAGATAGGATGAAAGACATATAGATTGATAGATTGAATGATAGACTAAAAAAAGATAGACAGATAGACACATATATAAATAGATAGATAGATAGATGGTTAGTTAGTTAGTTAGATATATAGTTAGATAGTTAGACACATTGACTTATAGAATAATAAATAGAAAGATATTTATACATTAAGATAATAGATAGATTGATGTCTTGTTTAATATTTGAATTTCAAAGAAGAGCAAGGTACCATGCATTCTCAAAGCACACTGGCCATGCATGATAACTTATTTCATGTATACATTTATAATAAGTAATTATTCCATCGTTATATAATGTTCACATGAGTAATATGATAGATAATTTGATTAGTAATATAGTAAATCATTATGTTTTTTAAAAAATGTGCATAAAGTATATATATCGAAAGTAGTAGATGTGTGGTGTGTGTGAAGTTGCTTATTTAGTGCAGTCTATGCTTGCTTTACATGAATCATGTGTACTAATATACTTTTGTACACAAAACTTGCCAATTTATTTTTCACACATACAAAAAATTAGAAATTGGCAAGAGTAGCCTGAGGGTATAGGTGAACTATTTTTAGTTTAAATGTTGATGAAACCAAAAATAGGAGAGGCTAGCACAAATGCACCAGCTAATTATGAGGATGATTTAGTTTTAAATGTTGATGAAACTATGTTATATTTTTGTTCTAACCATGTAATTTTTGTATCAAAATTATTTTTGAACTATTTTTGGTTTTTGTTAATTATTTCTTAACTTTTTGATTTCTGGCTTCCTGTTCATCTTTCAGACACTCTCATAAAATCTAGTGATATAGGTGAAGATACATTATCTCATTCTGATGTTGTAAAGAAGATGTGAGACTATATAAAAGAAAATAATATGTAGCTATGCCAACATTCATCATCTTCACCTCCCCTCGATGAGAATCTGTGGTGCTATTCTTCAATTTCAATTATTCATTAAAGGATCCATCAAATAGGTAAAGAATAATATGCGATGATAAGTTGACAGAGCTAATCCAATCAAATTATTTCACTAGATTTGTAGTCTAAAAGCTTTTATCTTCTCACTTCTTGAAGAATGAATTGTGAGCAACTTGTGGGCACATGATTTTTGCTTGTGTAGCTAACAGGAGGAGATTTTTTTGGTGGCATCATTGTTCTTAATTCTAGTTTTGTTCTTTGTTTGGTTGACTAACCTAACCATGATTCTTTGTTGGATATCTGATGTGCAAACATGGCAACAATTTTCGAAGATGACAATTTCAAGTGTCACATGTTCATATAGGTTTTGGTTTTTGATTTTGATTTTGATTTTATTTTTGATTTTGATTTGGTGTTTGTTTTTTGAAATGTTTCTGTTGTGAAATGAGAGATTTTGTATTTGTGTTGATACTGTTTGAGCTTTAAAATTGATGTAGTTTGAGCCTACACTAAGAAGAGGAGAGCTAGATGTGACTAGAAGAAAGCTAGATTACTTTTTTAGTGTGAGCCAACACAAATTGATGCAGCCAAAAAATCTATCAACCAAAATATAACCCACACACAAAGTCATTTATTATTATTTTTTAATTTTCAGCACTATATTTATTTTGCTCACTACCATATCACACTACATGCATTCACTGCCCACACTACTTCACAATGAATTCCACACTACATTCATATAACTACCCATTACCTTTCCACACATGCATCCATTATTCACACTGTCACATGGCACATGCCACACTGCCACCTTATTTGTGTCACACTGGATACACATTGATACTCCTGCACACATGCACGTGGTGCATTCTAGACTACCACAAGCGCATAGTAGACATCCACGTAGTACACGCCATACTGCCACATGATGTGTCACCCTATTATTGCCTGCTTGACTACCATATGATGTGTCACTCTATTATTGCATGCTAGACTACCACATGATGTGTCACCCTATTTTTTCATGCTAGATTGCCACTTGATGTGTGACACTATTATTGCATGCTAGATGAGTTGTGTTGTGATGCAATTATTAGTGTCTAGTTTTCTTGATTATTAGTGCCTAGTTTTCTTATAGATGAATATCATTGGGTTGTGTTGTGATGCAATGTGAATTACACTTTCATGGATGAAAAAAAAATTCAAATATTTAGCAAGCAAGATGTTTGTACATTTTCTCTTAATATTTATGATGAGGGAAATACTCTAAGCATTGTAATTGATTCCTCTACTCATTGTACACATGTTGCTATTGCTGCTACTTTCCATCCATAGGTATCACACTTGTCTGCTACTGTTGGTTTATTCCTTCATTGTGGTTTTAAATTTTCATCTCTCTCTTCAAAGCTATTGCTCAATTGAGTTGCACCTGGGGCACAAATAGTATCATGCAAGATTGGAGACTCATGCTTGGGGTCAATGGCACCAAGGATAAGCTTGAAACGGGCCCTGATAGCTACAATGGAGTTCCAGTAAATTTTATTAGTCATTAAAATTTACTCTAGAAAATGACATTTACATGGTAAAAACACTTTTATGCAGCATAAATGTGATCTCATGAATATGAGCTTTGGCGAGCCCACTTTACATCTAGATTATTGTTGTTTTATTGATCTTGTTATTGAAGTATGAGCTGTAGCTATTAACAATTGATTCACATGTCGTTGTATATTCTATGTATCAAACCTATTTTTGTTTCCCTGAATTATGAGTATGTGGTGAGCAAGCACCATGTATACCCTGCCATGGCTGCTGGTGCACATTGTGTTGTTGAGCCCCAATCCGAAGGATTGGAATATACATGCTAGATTAATTTTCATCGATATTGAACATTGATGATAGTTCTAATTTTTCTTGTGTGAATTTTCTTGCTTTTAAAAAATTACAATGATTAATTGGAGACCTTTGTTTTGGGTGTGTAAAGTTATGGCCCATCATCCCTTGTTTTCTTTTGCAGTATTCTTGTTCTATCTCTTCATCATTTGGTTTGTCCTAGGGCACATGAATGCCCTTTCACGGAGCTGACCATCAGTTTTGTATGAAATAAAGATAAACCAATGTGGGAAATCAGGTTAGTGCCATCATTTACATGTTAATTACCATGTGAAAGCGTTCTGTTTATGGGAAAAAGGAGATTAAAAACAACTTTTAATCTACATAAACCAATTCCTTCATATTTGCATTATGCTCACCATTCTCATATACCATGGAACAAGGAAATTGGTGATGCTTTGTGATCAAGTAAATATGATTAGGGTAGGTATGGCCAACTTTAATAATGGAAATGGTTAAATATTTTGTGCTACTATCCTTGGGTTTGTTTTTTGTCAAATAGGCTGGGCAACCTATAATGCAATTTTTAGCCACTAGGTCACCTTCAACTACAATAGTCTAGGTAGCTATCTTATATCCGCGTGAATTGGGTCAGAGCCAGTTGAACCAAGCAAATCAACTGAATCATCATCTCGCTCAAGGGCTGCTGCATTACCATATTTTAAAATCTGGTAAAATTATACTAGTTTTTAGTAGCTTTCAAATTTACTTGTATTGAATGTTATGTAAATTGTAATGCAGTTTCGAATAACCAGTAGAAATATCCAGAGGACTCTATTCTTGATAGATATTTAGATTGATAGGTAGATAGATATAAAGACAGACAGATAGATAGATATAAAGACAGACAGATAGATTGATTGATAGACAGATGGATAGACAGATAGATAGAAAGATCGACAGATAGATATATAGATAGATATACATATAGATAGATTGATAGATATATAGATAAAAAGATAAATAAACAGATAGATAAATATATAGACAGATAGATAGAAAGAGAGATAAATAGATAGATAGACAGACAAATAGATAGATATATAGACAAATTGATATATAGACAGATAGATAAATAGTAAGATAGATAGATACATAGATAGATAAATAAAGATATAGAAATAAAAAAAGATATATAGATAGATATACAGATAGATAGATAGACATAGATATAGATAGCTAGATAGATAGACAGACATATAGATATACAGATAGATAAATAGATAGATAGACAGACATATAGATAGACAGATAGATAAATAGATAGATAGACAAATAAATATATAGATTGATAGATAGATTGATAGACAGATGGATAGACAGATAGATAGAAAGATCGACAGATAGATATATAGATAGATATACATATAGACAAATTGATAGATAAATTGATAGATATATAGATAAAAAGATAAATAGACAGATATATAGATATATAGACAGATAGATAGAAAGAGAGATAAACAGATAGATAGATAGACAGACAAATAGAAAGATATATTAACAAATAAATATATAGACAGATAGATAAATAGTAAGATAGATAGATACATAGATTGATAAATAAAGATATAAAAATAAAAAAAGATAGATAGATCAATATACAGATAGATAGACATACAGATAGATAGCTAGATAGATAGATAGATATACAGATAGACAGATAGATAGACAAATAGATAGACAGATAGATTGACAGACAAAAAGATAAACTGATAAATAGATAGATATATAGAAAGATTATTGATAGATTGAAAGATAGATATACATAAATTTAGAGAGATAAAATAATTGAATGATAGATAGATTGATAGACAAATCGATAGAGAGATTGATAGACAGATTTATATGTAGATTGATAGAAAGATTAATAGACAGATTGATAGATAGATTGATAGATAGATTGACAGATAGATTGATAGATAGATAGATATAAAGATAGATAAATAGATAGATAAAAAAATAGAAAAACATATAGATAGAAAGATAGAGAGATAGATAAACAAATATATAGAAAGATAGATAGACATAAATAAATATAGATAGATACACATATTGATTGACATATTGATTAACAGATATATAGACAGACAGATAGATAGATAGAAAGTTAGACAGATAGATAGAAAGATAGAAAGAAAGATAGATAGATAGATAAACATGTAGATAAATAGGTAGATAGACATTTAGATAAATAGATAGGCAGACAAATTCATAGATAGATGGATAGATAGACTTAGAGATAGATAGATAGATATATAGTTAGATAGACAGACAGATAGGCATATAAAGAAATTGATAAATAGACATAAAGAAAGACAGAAAGATAGCCAGATTGATAGAAAGATAAGTAGACACATAGATAGACAGAAAGATAGATATATAGATAGACAAATAGATAGATAGATAGATAGACAGATAGATAAATAGACTGAAAGATAGATAGGCAGACAGATAAAAAGAAAGATAAATAGATAGAAACATTGATAGAAAAATAAGTAGATTTATAGATAGATAGATAGATAGACAGATAGACATACAGACAAACATATAGATAAAATGATTGATTGATAGAAAGATAGAAAGATAAATAAATCGATAGATAGATATATTAATAGACATATTGAAAGACATACAGATAGATAGACAGACAGATATATAAATAGATAATATGATTGATTTATATATAGATTGATAGACAAATTCATTGACAAATTCATTGATAGAATGATAGAAAGATTTATAGACAAAAATATAGATAGAATTTTTTTTTTATGTTTGTTTATTATTTATAGCCCTCTCTTTTGGCGGAGGAATACCGTTTGTACAAACTACTTCTACCCTTTACCCTCTTACATCCATTCCCCTTTTCTAAAGACTAATAATATAAACTTCCTAGCACTATTGAAATAACGTAAAAACTCTAAGTAAGACATCAATCTTAACTTTACTCTTTATTAAAATGAGTTTCCTTCTTTTATCTTTCTAGCGCTTCATGGAACATCCTTCCTATTTTTCTGATATCACCCTTTCTATGCTGTATATAACATATTTCCTGCATAAAATAACAGGAATATCTCCCACTTTGCAAAATTCCTTTCGACCTTGTTGCACATATTCTGCCGAAGCTTTCCTCTTCTATTTGTCCTAGTCCTTGACCCTCTTTGTTTACCGATATAGCTTTAGATTCACATCTTGAGAGCCATTTCCAAGCCACTTTGTAGCATCCTGATCTTTGTCGACCTCCTAGACTAGACACTTACCTCTCCTAGGACCTTTTATTTAATACAAACACATGATTCTGTAACTTTCAAACTTCTAAACCCTTTCTACATGATTTAAATGCTGGTAAAAAAATATAACACATGACTTGACAAAATTTTTACAGACTCTTGCTAGTTACAGACTTCTTTTAATTTCAAGGAATATGATTTGATTGCCCCTTTAGTGCTTTCCTGCAAACACAAAAACCAGAAACATACCAAAGGAGTAGAAAATTCCAGCCCTTACCTTTCGTTCCCTCACCTTTGTCTTGTGAGGTGAACCTTGCAGTGATTGTAAAAGAAACAGCAACTGGATTTTCTGGTTGTTTATACCATGAACTTCACTGTTAACCTGCAGAGATAGATTCCCCTGCAAAGAAGCTACCACAATTCCACAACTTATATTATTATTTCCTTATTCTATTTTCCATATTCTATTTTCATATTCTTATAATTTTCAGATTCCCCTTCACAGCAGCTATTGGATTTTCATATTATATTTTTTCTGTTAATACTACCCTTCCTAAATCTTAAATAAGGGAAGGCCTTCCTATCCAGTTTCACTATTCCTTTTACTTTTTCTGGCATTGAAACCTCATCAAATTCATGTTCTCCTCTTATCGAACCTAATCTTGCAAGACTATCCGCTAAAGTATTAGCTTCTCTATATATATGTAAGATTGATGCATTAAGCACTTTAATGAGGTTCAAAATAATTTCCATTTCTTCCTAATACCTCCAAAGAATTATTTTTCCACTTACTAAATCTACCAAAAGCATAGAGTCTACTTGAATTTGTATATTTTCTAAATCTAATTTTTTACAGACATTTAATCCTATATTCAAAGCTTTTATCTCCGAGTGGAGGGCTGAGAATGCTTTTGTAGCCGATGTAAATGCTTTAATCACATACCCATTTGAGTCCCTTATTACCCCTCCTCCTCCCGCTATACCAGTGTCCCTATTGAAGCTACCATCCGTGTTTAGTGATATTTTACCTTTCGGAGGCCTATTCCAACTTATACATTTTACCCATCCATGTTTCGTATTTGTAATAGTGAGGCCCCAGAACATTCCAGCTACCTTATTTAAAAAAGAACCATCAACATTTACAGGGTTTATACTTGATATATTCCTGATTTCTTTAATTATATCTTTTATAATTTCATTTGGATTCATTCTTATGCCCTCAAATTTACTCTTATTAAGAGCTTTCCATAGGCACCATATTGCTATATGAGGTAGATTCTGAGTGAGCCAATTTTTGATGTAACTTCTAGGGTTTAGGTTTCCCCAACTCTTAATTCTATCAATTTTTCTATATTCTTTTTTACTTATTTGTAACTGGTCTCCTAATTCCCTCCAGACTGCTGCAGCGATTCTTCCACTTGAAAGTAGATGATCCATTGATTCT
The DNA here is from genome assembly GCA_029783825.1 of Sapria himalayana. Classification (NCBI taxonomy): domain Eukaryota; kingdom Viridiplantae; phylum Streptophyta; class Magnoliopsida; order Malpighiales; family Rafflesiaceae; genus Sapria; species Sapria himalayana. The sequence goes on from JAREIK010000076.1 coordinate 76,314, forward strand.
TCATCTGCAAAGCAACATTCACATCTGGAGGCCATTTTAACACCTTTTCTTTTCACATTAGTGTCCACAGGCAGTGCATTTACTAGAACTTTCCATGCCAGGGAGCACATTTTCAGTGGAATACCTGCTTTCCAGGCCCATTTAAATAAAGACTGCATGGGTTTTTTTCTTCTTATCAATTCTTTTGCTGACTTTAGCATAAAATTACCTTGTGGATTAAGGGTCCATTTCCATCCTGATTTATTCAATAATGAGTGAGCATCTACTATTTCTTTTTGTTTTTCCAATGCTTTCCAGCTATTTGATTTTTGCTTAACGCAATTGTGTTCTTGTTCTAGATATTTTGCTCGCATATATTTTGCCCAGAGGGAATCATTTTCTTTTATCCTCCACCATCTTTTGCAGTCCCAAGCAGCCGCCATGTCCTGTAAATTAGTGATGCCTAAATCTGCGTCCGTCTTAGGATAACAGATGTCTTTCCAATTTTTCCAGTGAATTTTCTGCTTTCCGTTTTTTTTCCCCATAGAAAATTTACCATTTCCATCTCTAGTTTATTTGTAAATTTCTTAGGTGGGTGTACGACTGATATAATATGTACCAGTGTACTTTGAAGAACATGGGAGATTAATGTAATCCTCCCACCAAAACCTAATAGATCTACTTTCCAACCTGCTATCTTCCTTCTCATGTTATCTTGTAAAGACGTTAGATAATTTTCTTTCAGCCTTCCTTCATATATCGGACAACCTAAATATACTAAAGTGTCTTTTTTATGTTTAAAACCCGTTATGTTTTTAATTTTTTTTACCACTTTTTCGGAAGATTTTTTTGCTAACATAAATTGACTTTTATCCTTATTAAGGGCTTGTCCTGTTTCTTTCTCAAATAATTGTAGAAGGTCCATCAGGTTTTTCAATGAAATTTTATTCGCATTTGTGAAAATGAAAATATCATCTGCATAAGCTAAACAACTTATTCTCGGAGTGTTTTTTGGCTGTCTAAAGGGGATTATTTTTCCCTCTGACATTCTTTTATTTAAATTAATAATTAATAATTCTAAGTACATATCAAATAATAAAGGCGATAATGGATCCCCTTGTCTCAAGCTACGTCTAGGTTTGAATTCTTCTCCTTTCATTCCATTTACAATAATTCTAACCAAAATGCTTGTTACACATCTAAATATTAAATCAATACATGTTTTAGAGAAACAAAATTTTCTCATGACGAAACATAATGTATGCCATTCTACTCTATCAAATGCCTTAGATAAATCTAGCTTAACTACTAAGTTACTTCCCCTCGTTTTAAATGCTATTTCTTTCATCATTTCTGATGCTAATCTAATATTTTCAATCATTAATCTTTTCTTAACAAATCCTGTTTGTTCCTGTGATATTATAAATGGTAAAATATTACTAAGTCTGTTTTGAATAATTTTAGCAAGGAACTTATAAATTGCATTACATAAACTTATAGGCATAAAATCCTCACATTTTTGAGGTGATTCTTTTTTGGGGATTTGCACTATGAAAGAATTTGCCCATGCCTTAGGAATATTCGCGCCTACAAAAAAACTGGCAATTGCAGGAACCAGATCTTTTTTGATAATGAGCCAGTTTAGCTGAAAAAAATAATTATTCCAGCCATCTGGCCCTGCTGCACTATCCTTATCCAGATCAAACACTGCCTTTTTAATCTCATCTTCCTCCGGGATCTTCTCTATCATTTGATTTTGTTCTAGTGAGATGACTGTGTTAATCCCATCCATTAATGAGTTTCCTACTTGGGGAGCCTGTCTGCATAGATGGCTTTTAAAAAATTCCTCAAAGAGGGATCCTATCTGCTTGTCTTCTTCAACCCATTTTCCCTCATTAGTTTTAATGCCCATGATTTTATTTTTTTGAGCCTTTATTTTACACATGTTGTGAAAAAACTTAGTGTTTCTATCTCCATCTTTCAACCATTTAATTTTTGAACACTGTTTCCAGTATACTTCCTCCATATACAACTTAAGCCTCAAGTCCCCTTTAGCCTTATTTAGTTCTTGTCTCTTTACCTCTATGTTATTATTATCATATTCTAATTCCAGTTTTTCTACTTTTTCCTCTTCTTGCTTTATGATTTGGTTTAGATTTCTGAAGACTTCTTTATTCCATATTTTTAGATATTTTTTTAATCTATGAAGCTTAACCATTAATATTTGCATCGGTTTCCCCATTGCTGGCTCCATCCAGGATTTAGTTACCAGTTTTTCAAAGCCAGCGTGCTTTTCCCACATATTCTGAAATTTAAAGTTACCTGATACTCGGTAATTCTTATAGATTGTAATAAGCAATGGGCAATGATCCGAACAGGTTCTATTTAGATGACTTAGCCCTGTAACCCCATGCAAAGCTACCCACTTAGCATTACACAGTACTCTCTCCAGTCTAGCCCAAATTGTGCTTCTTTTACTCCTGTTATTACACCAAGTGTAACTTGAACATGTGAAATCTATTTCCATTAATTTCGATTTTGAGATCGCCTCATTAAATTGTTTCATTGCTATTGGATTCGGGGTTTTACCTCCTTTCTTTTCTTGATTACTCCTGATTATATTAAAATCACCTCCTATGATCCAGGGTGCATTCCTAGATGCGATGTTCTGCATTTCCTCCCACAGAGCTGACCTTGATTTTTTATCATTTTTAGCATATACAACCAATATTATTTCATCTGTTTCTTTATTTATTTTAAAATGTACTACCTGATCTATGTCTTTTAAAATTTCAATGTCCAAATAATTATGCCACATTATCCAGAGTTTACTATTTATATTAGCATATGCATTGTTAAACCCTAGTTTTTGACTGTAGTTGATTAATTGATCCTTCTGGATCATAGGTTCCGCAATGACTACAAGAGAAATTTTATGAGTTTTTATTAATTGTTTTAACTTATTTATCGAAGGATAATTAGCAACCCCTCTTATGTTCCAATAAAGACATTTATCCATTAATTCCTAGCTTAGTTTGGGATCTAGTTGTACACTTAGTCTCATATTTTATGTTTAATTGTTTTTTCTTATTCCTTGGGGTTTTAATTGCATTCGAGTTTGCTTGTATTTTTTCATAATATTTATCCTGCCACCCAAGCTGCATTGCCATTATTTTTATGGCTTCCTTGGCTTGAGTTCTAGTGAGCTTTGTCCAATCTTCCTCATAAATATCCATATCATCCTTCCCCTTTTCTATATAGAATGCATGTTCCTCTTCTTCTCTACCAATTGAAGGACAACTAAACACCTCTGCATATTCCTCTGGGAAATCCAAGAGGTCATCCTCTATCCAGTTATAGTCCTCCAATTTTTCATTTAAAATTATTCTGGTTTTGATTTTCTTGTTCCTCTTCTTTCTACCCTTCACCTCCTCCCATTTTTCTCCCTCCCCTAGCTTATCTCCTTCCTCCATACTTCCATCATGATATACTCTATTACTAGCCTCTCCCTCTCCTAATAACTTACTCACTTTCTCTCTCATATACTCCCCTTCTACTTCCATTAAACCTGCCTCAATTACAGATTTTTCTCCAGCCCCTCCCTCCTTCCTAATCCATCTTTCCACCATTCTTTTTCTACCTTCTAACCCTTGCACATTTTCTGATTGTTCTATACCCATCTTACACACCCCCAATTCGTGCCCAATTCTCTTACATTTTATGCAATAAGCAGGCAGATTTTCGGGAATAACAGGTTGCCAAAACCCATTATTCTGCCCATCATCTCCATTACCAATCCAGATTAAATTAGGTGGCTGAGTGAGCAGGTTACACTCAACACACACGCGAGCCTTGCTTGGCCTTGTCATAGAAACAGTAGCTTCATCACGAATTACAGGTTTACCCAAACAAGATGAAATTGTATAGAGAGATTGTGAGTTAAACAAATATAATGGGAGATTCAGTAAGGAAAACCATACCGGGGCTAGAGGCGCCTCCTCTAGTGGACTGAACTCCTTCGACCACCTCAAGACACGCATAGGAAAGCCGTTAACTTGCCATAGACCTCTATGTTATAAGCGGTAGAAGTCATCAATCATAAAACACTGCAGGAAGACGTGCTTCGCATCGTAGTCAGCTAGCTTCACCCTTCCCGTAAGCTTTAACGAGGAGATAAACTGCTGTATTTCCTTCGGGCGAGGCCTTCCATGTGAAAACTTACCAATAAGCATATATTCAAAGGGCTCCATGAATTTGCGCATCTCCTCTGTTGAAAAAACAATTGCGGGACTCTCGTGTTTGTTACCGAAGCAGCATGCAGGAGGCGTAGGCTCTCTTAAAATCGATGCAAACGACTTATTGTTTAGTAATACGTCTTTTTGCTCCATATTTAGCTTGAGAGGAGCTTGATTCGGGCAGCGATGGCTTCGACCTTCAACAATGGCAGTTTCGCACAGCAATTCGCACAAACTAGCAGTTACACATAATAAAACTATGAAAATATTATATCGAACAACAATTCACACAACAATTTGCACAATGATTCACACAACAGTTCGCACAACAGTTCACCAAAGATAATCGCGAGAGATAATCGCAAGAGAAAATCGCGAGAGATCGCAAGAAAAAATATTCGGCATATATATGTATATCTATTAAATATAGATAGATTGATAAACTGATAGAAACATATATAGATAGATAGATAAATAGATAAATAGATAGATTAATAAATAGATAGGAAAACAGATTGATAGACAACTAGATAGACAAATAGATCGAGAGATTATATGACAAGAGATAATTAGATAAAAAAATAGATTGACATATAGATAGATAGATAGACAGGTAGATAGACTGATAAATAGATAGATAGATTGAGAGCAAAAATTTAGATTGATAAAAATTTAGATAGATAGATAGAAAGAAGGAAAGATAGATAGATAGATCGATAGATAAATATAAAGATAGATAGACAGATAGATAGTCAGACAGATTGATTGATTGATAGAATGATAGATAGATTTATAAACATATAGATATATGATAGATAGACATTTATATATACTTATTGATAGATAGATAGAGAAATAGATAGACATATTGATAGATTTAAAGATAGATAGATAGGTAGATAGATAGATAATTAAATAAATAAATATACAAATAGATAGATAGATAGATAGAAAGATAGACAGACAGACAGACATATAGATACATTAATATATAGATGAAAAGATAGATAGATAGATAGACAGATAGATAAATAGATCAATAGACACATAGATAGATTGATAGACATATTCATAGATAGATAGTTAGATTGATTAATTAATTAATAAACAGAAAGATAGTCAGATAGATTGATAGATAAATAGATAGTTAGACTTAAAGCAAGAAAGATAGATAGATATATATATATATATATAGAATGATTGATTGATTGATTGACAAATTCATAGACAAATTCATAGACAAATTGATAGTAAGATTTATAGATAGAAATATAGACAAATTAATAAATATTTAGATACACATATAGATAGATAGATAAATATATAGACAGATTGATAAATATATAGATAGACGTAATGATAAACAACTAGATAATCAAATAGATTGAAAGATTATAAGACAAGAGATTGATAGAGTGACAGATAGATAGATATATAGATAGACTGATAGATAGACATGTAGATAGATGGATAGATAGACAAATATATAGATTGATTGAGAAATAAATATGCAAAAAGTTAGAGAGATAAAAAGAAAGAAGGAAAGATGATATATAGATAGATCGATAGATAACTATACAGATAGATAAATTGATAGATAGACAGATTAATTGATTGATAAACAGAATGATAGATAGATTAATAGACATATAGATAAATGATTTATAGACATTTATATAGACTTATAAATATACAAATAGATAGATAGATAGATAGATATATCGATAGATAGATAGATAGATAATATAAAAAATACAAATAGATATACAGAAAGATAACTAATAGATCGACATATAGATATATAGATAAAATGGTAGAATGGAAATTAGTTAGATAGTTAGATAGAAAGATATATACACACATAAATAAATAGATAGATAGATACATATATAGATTAATAAATTATATGAAAGACAGATACATAGAAAGATAGATATATAGATAGATAAATAGATTGCTAGATAGATAGATAGTTAGATAGCTTGATAGATATATATATAGATAGAATTATAGAAAGAGATATAGATAGATAGATTGATTGATAGACAAAAAGATAGTTAGATAGATATTCATATAGATTGATAAATAAATAGATTGGTAGACTTATAGAAAAAAAATAGATAAATATATATATATATATAATGATTGATTGATTGACAAATTGATAGACAAATTGATAGACAACTTCATAGACAAATTAATAGAAAGATTTATTGACATAAATATAGACAGATTAATAAACATATAGATACACCTATAGATAGATAGATAGTTATTCAGATTGATAAATAGATAGATAGATAGATTGATTGACAACTAGATAGTCAAATAGATTGAAAGATTATAAGACAAGAGATAGATAGATAGATAGATTAATAGATAGACACATAGATAGACGAATAGATAGAAAAATAGATAGATAAGTAGATAGATAAATATAAAAAAAGTTAGAGAGATAGAAAGAAATAAGTAAAGATGATAGATAGATAGATAGACAAATAAACAAATATACAAATAGATAGACAAATAGTAGTTAGGAAAATATATACACAATTTGATTGAAGATTAATAGAATGATTGATAAATATACATAGATAGATAGATATATAAATAGATAAATAGATAGATATATAGACAGATAGATATACAGATAGATAGACTTATAAATATAGATATTGATAGATAGATAGATAGATAAATAAAAAAATTGATAGATAGATAGATGAATAGATTGATTGATAGAGAGAAAGACAGACAGATAGATAGATAGAATGATTGATTTATATATAGAATGATAGAAATATTAATAAACAAATTTATAGATTAGTTGATAGACAAATTGATAGACAGATAGATAGACATATATAAAACACATATAGATAGGCATATAGATAGACAAATTGATAGTCATATTGATAAAAAAATAGATAGACAAAAGATCAAAAGATTATTAGACAGATATATAGATAGATAGATAGATAGATACACATATAGATAGATATAAAAATAGATAGACTAATATATACATACATATATATATATATATATATATATAGATAGACTGAAAGATAGACTAATTGATACATACATATATATATATATATATAATTTATATATATATAGATAGAAAAATTTATTGATAGATATATAGTTAAATAGATAGATAAACAAATAAATAGTTAGACAGTTAGAAAGATATAAATATAGACAAAAAAATTGATTATTTTATAGATAGAATTATAGAAAGATTGATAGATAGATCGATAGATAGATGATAGATAGACATTTAGATAGACTTATAGATAGATAGATAGATTGAATGATTGCCAGATTGAAAGTCATATTGATAAACAAATATTTAGATATATAAATAAATAAATAATTAGAACGATAGATAGATAAATAAATAAATAGATAGATAGATATAGAAAAAGATAGATATAGAGAAAGATAGATAGATATATAAATAGATAGATGGGCAGATAGAAAGATAAATAGATAGACATATAGATAGTCAAACAGATAGACAAACAAATAGAAAGAAATGCATACAGACAAATATACAGACAAACAAATAGATAGATAGATAGTATAAAGGAAAATATATTGACAGTTTGATAGATAGATTTTTAGATAGATTCATATATTGATTTATAGATAGATTGATTGATAGATTTATAGATAAACTAATAGATATACAACAAATGAATAGACAGACATACACATAGATAGATAGATAGATAGATTGGTTGATTGATTGACAGATATAGAGATAGATAGATAGATTGATTAATATATATATATATAGTTATATATACACAGAATGATAGAAACATAAATAGAGAGATAGAATGGTAGATTGATAGACAGATTGATAGATAGAATGATAAACATATATACTGATAGATAGATATATAATTAAATAGTTAGACATATAAATATATAAATATATATATATATATATATATATATATATATATGTATATATATATATATATATATATATATATGTAGATATATAAAGAAAAAGATAGATCTATAGATTATTAGATAGATAGACATATAGATAGAGAGATAGATAGAAATATAGACAGATAAATTGATAGAAAATAGATTGACAAAAAGATAGATTGACATATTAATACATATATAGATAGTTAGATAGATAGACAGATAGATAGATAGACAGACAGACATACAGATAGATAGATAGATAGATAAATAGATAGAAAAATATACAGATAGTTATATATGTAGATATACAATTGGTTTGTCATATTGATAGATAAATCAATAGGCAAATAGTTAGACAAATAGATAGATAGATAAATAGACATGTTGAAAGACAGGTAGATAAATAGATAGATAGACAAATAGATAGATAGGCAGACAAATAGGTACATAGATAGATATACATATAGATAGAAAATTAGAAAGATGAAAAGTTAGATAGATAGTTAGATATACAGGTAGTTAGATAGATAGATAGATAGTTAGACATATAGATAGATAGATAAACATATAGGTAGACATTGTTTGATCGATTAATTGATAGAGTGATAGATAGATAGTTATATAGAAGGATAGACAGAAAGATATACAAATAAATCGACTAATAGATAGCTAAATAGATAGGTAGTTAGTTATAAATATAGACAAATAGATACGGAGATAGCTATATAGATTGATAACTAGATATTTAGACATATATATAAATAGATAGATAGACATATAGATGGTAGATAGATAGGTAGCTAGAGAGACAGACAGAGAGATAGATTGTTAGAGTGATTGATAGATAGATTTATAGATAGAATTATAGGTAGATTGATAGATAGTTTGATAGACATATTAATAGAAAGATTTATAGACAAATTGATAGACATATAGATAGACACTTTGTTAGAAAGATAGACTAAAAGATAGATAGATGGATATACAAATAAATAAATAGATAGATATATAGATAGATAGACAAGTAGACAGACAGATAGATACATAGATACAAAGATAGACAGATAAATATATAGATAGATTGATTCATTGATTCATTGATAGATAGATAAATAGATATATAGATAGATAGATAGATAGACAAACACATAGATATAAAGATAGATAGATATTTAAATAGATAGATAGATGGAGATATGGACATATAAATAGATAGCTATATAGATTAATAGATAGGTAGACAAAAAGATCGCGGTATATAGATATGCAGATAGATAGAAAATAGATAGAGAGATAGACAAATAGAGAGATAGATAGATAGATAGATAGAGAGATAGATAGACAGATAGACAGAAAGAAAGAAAGAAAGAAAGAAAGATAGATAAAATGATAGATAGACTGATAGATATATTGATAGATAAAATATAGATAGATAGACTAATAGATCAGTCGATAGATAGATAGATATATACAAAGAAAGAAAGTTAGATAGATAAATAGACTGATAGAGATTGATAGATATATTGATAGATATATTGATAGAGAGATTGATAGACATATTGATTGATAGATTGATCGATAGATCAATAGACAAATAGTTAAATAGATTTAAATATTATTAGACAGATAGATATACAGATTGATAGATAGATAAGCATATAGATAGAACAATAGATAGACAAAAAGATATACAGATAGATAAATAGATATGTAGACAGATAGATTGATAGATAGGCATATAGATAGACACATAGATAGACAAATATATAGATAGATGGATAGATAAACAAAAAGATATATTGATAGATATATAGATGGATAGGTAGATATATAGATAGATAGGCAGGCAGATAGATAGATAGATAGATATATAAATAGATATATAGATAGATATATAGTAAAATTGACAGAAAGATAGATAGATAGATAGATAAACAGATATATATATAATACTACATATTTATTATAGTATATACATACATATATATTGAGTATATACATATTTATATACTAAAGTATATACATACATATATACTATAGTATATACATATGTATATACGTATTTATATACTATAGTATATATGTACGTATATACCAAGTATATAACATGTATATATTGCTATTTTTACTACTATAGCTGCTAATAATAAAAGTGGGGCGGGTAATGATGCTCTACTGATGAACTTTTCTACCAACCACTCCTTTTGAGATTGAGCAAGTTTTTGACGAGTCGGCAAGCTACTTCTCCCAAAATATGACTTGATTTTCCATTTGGCACTCTTTGCCTATAAAAATCAGGTAATGTTACATTTTTCATTCTGATCGAATATAGTTTTGTGTAATCTAATAAAATTACATGACACTACATGAACATCATCATCATCATCCTTCTAAGACCTTGTACAATTAGAACCAATGACTGTAGAACCTACAGCAAGAAAACTTATTTCTTCACACATTTGCATTGTACCATGTTAAAATTACATATCTACACAATTACTAAGAAATTTAAGACCAACCTCTATCTTCCTGGCTAACCTGGACCATAAATATCTATTTTCCACAACTTTGGGGTAGATCTAATACCCATGACTTTTATGACCTACATTGGTAAGCAATGCACAATGATGACCAGACCACCCCAAGCAATTATATATATCAAATGTGTGTTTGTGTGTGTTTGTGTGTGAATGGGTGTGTATGTATGACAATATATACATGTCTACAAAATATTAGCACCCACTTATGTATATACTTGATATATATGTACATATATACTTGGTATATACATATGAATATACTGTAGTATATATGTATGTATATACTCAATATATACATACATATATTTTTTAGTATATATGTATGTATATACTGTAGTATTATATACGTATTTATAATCACATAGCCTCAGATGACACATACACATGTACTTTCATGCAAATACATATACCATCAAAGACAACAGAAGAAATTAATCTAATGCTTAAAAAACACACATATAGGTCTCTTAGGCAAGGTCAGCATCTTCTAGTTCTTTGTCCTCGGAGCATAACAAAGTAAATTTACAAACCAATAAAGATCACAACACTATGCCACTGATAAATAGATAGACTAGAGCATGCAACACTAATTGCCATTTGGTAGAAATTTCACACAACAAGATAATCATGAGTGTATTTTGAAATTACTGAATCATGAATACTCCAAGATTTCTAGTTAACTACCCATCAAAATATTCTTCTGTTTTGCCAAGCTTCATGCATCAGTCCATGGTTAATTATAAAAAAGTTTAAAAGTGCTAAAAAAGGGAAATGGAAGTTGAAATGACAACAAGCTGCATGGAATTTAATTTTTCCACACCTGTAGGTTCATTTAGGAATTGTAATGGCTATTAACATTTCAATAGTTTAAATCCACCGATGATCGATAAAAAGCAGTCATAGATCTGAATTGAGACAACATAGATCTGCACAAAATAAGAGTGTCAAGAACAAACCTACATTTGCATGTGACTAGAATTTTTTCGTTCATCTCATAGTAGTCAGATATACAAATAGATAGAGATAATCAAAGATAGGTAGATAGAAAAATAGGTAGGTGAGAAGATATACAGATAGACAGATAGGTAAATAAGAAGATGGATAGCGAGACAGAAAGCTAGACAAATAAACAGACAAATAGATAGACATATAGATAGACAGATAGACAGATTGAAAGAAAGATAAAAATAATATAGATAGATAAATAGATAGACAGAAAAATAGATAGATAGACCACCATATAGATAGATGGATAGAAAGATATATAGACAACAGATAGATAGAAATATTAACAAATATATAGTTAGATAAATAGATAAACAGATAGACAAAAATATAGACAAACAGATTGAAAGACATATATATAGAGATAGATAGATAGATAAATAGATAGACTCATAGACATACAGAAAGATAGTCAGATATACATATAGATAGACATAGATAGACAGACAATAGAAAGAAAGATAGATAGATAGATATAGACACGGATCGATAGATAGATAGACAAATAGATAGATATAGACATGAATAGATATACAGAATGATGGACAGATAGATAAACACATTATCAAATAGATATAAAGACAAATTGACAAACAAATAATGAGATAGATAAAAGATATTGAGAAAGATAGATAGATAAATGGATATATATATGGATAAAAGGTTGGATAAATTAGTGGATTAATAGAAGGAAAAATAGATGGATAGATAGATGGTTAGAGAGATGGATAAAGATAGATAGATAGATATATATATATATGGATAGATAAATCAGTTGGTAGATAGATAGATAGATATATTGAAAATTAAATAGATAGATAGATAGATGGATAGATAGATAAATAGGTAGATAGATAGATAAACATATATATTGATAGACGGTTATATATACAAATAGATAGAGAGATAATTAGAGAGATTGAGAGATATATAGATGGGTAGACATATAGATAGATAGATAAATAGATAAACTGATAGATAGATAGTTACTTAGATAGATAGATAGATAGAGAGATAGATAAATAGATAAATAGATATGTATATATATAAATAGATAGATAGAATGATTTATAGATTGAAAGATAGATAGATAGATAGATATAAAGTTAGATAAAAAGATTTTAATTTAAACAGGCACATAGATAGACATATAGTTAGACAAATAGATAGACAGACAGATCGATCGATCGATCGATAGACAGATTGATATATAGACAGATAAATAAATAGATAAATAGACACATAGACGAACACATAGACAAACAGATAGACCAAAATATAGGCAGATAGCTCGATTGAAAGATTCATAGATTGACAGATAAATATATAGCTAGACAGGCAAATTGACAAACATATACACAAATAGACAAACAGATAAATAGATGGATAGACACATAGAAAGATAGACAAAAATAGATATATAGATAGATAGAGATATAGATTGATAGGCAGATAGATAAATTAGAAGATAGACAAATAGATAGATAGATAGATACACAAATAGATACGCAGACATACAGACAGATAGATAAATAGATAGATAGACATAATGATATATAGATAGATAGATATATAGACAAATAGACAGACATACAGATTGATCAATAGATTGATATATAGATAGACAGACCGATAGTTAGACAAATAGACAGATAGATAGACAAATAGATAGATAGATAGACAAATAGACAACCCAATAGATGGATAGTTAGATACATCAATAGATAGATATATAGATAGATATATAGATAGATTGATAGATAGGTATACCAATAGATTGACAGATGCATAAAGAAATAGATTGATAAACATATAGAAAGATATATAGACAGATATATAGAAAGAAAGAAAGATAGATAGATAGATATATATAGACAAACAGATAGATAGAATGATTAATATATAAATAGATATACACACTAATAGATAGTTAGATAGACAGACAGATAGATAACCAGATAGATAGAAAGATAGGAATATAGACTAATAGATAGACATATATAGATAGTCATATAGACAGACTGATAGAGAGATAGATAGAAAGACATATAGAAAGGCATATAGAATGATAGGTAAATAAATAGATAGACATACAAATATATAGAAAGATAGAAACATAGTTAGAAAGACTTAAAGATAGACAAATAGATAGATGGAAAGATAAATGAATTTATAGAAGGATAAAAAGATGGATAAAAAGACCAATAAAAATATGGAAAGATATATGAAAAGATAGTTGGATAGATAGATGGGTAGATAGAAAGAAAGATAGATGGATAAATTGTTGGATAGATAGATTAATAGATAGATGGATAGATAGATAAAGGATAGATAGATGGATAGATAGTTGGATATATAGATGTATATAAAAATGAATAAAGAGATGGATATATTGATAAATAGATAAACATATTGATAAATAGATAGATAGACTGATAGATAGATGGATAGATCAAAAAATCGATAGAAATATAGATGGATATAAAGACGAAAAGATTTGCGAATAGTTAAATGGATAAATAATGGATAGAAATAATTATAAATAGATGGATAGATAAATAAAAATATAGAGGGATAGAAAGATGGAGAGTTAGAAAGAAAGAAAGATAGATAGATATAAACATATGTAGATAGATAGATAGATAGAAAGATAGACTGATAGATAGAAAGATAGACTGATAGATAGAAAGATAGACTGATAGATAGAAAGATAGATATATAGATAGATATATAAACAAATAGATAGATAGATAGATTGATTGATATAGATAGATAGAAATATTGATAGATAGATTGATTCAGAAATTGATAGATAGATAGATAGACAGATAGAAAGTTAGACAGATAGATTGAATGATAGATAGATATAAGTATAAATATATATATATAGACAAATAATTAGATTGATAATTTAATAGATAGATACATAGATATATATATATATATAGGAAAATAGATAGATAGATAGATAAATAAGTAGATAGAAAGATAGATAGATAGACAAATAGATAGACATACAGCTAAATAGATAGACAGATAGATAGACACATAGTTAGACAAATAGGTAGAAACAAAGATAGATAGATATATATATATATATATATAGAAAGAAAGAAAGATAGATAGAGAGACATAAAGATAGATAGATATATAGATAGTTACTAAAAAGATAGCTAGACATATAGATAGATGAATAGATAGATATATTGATATATAGATCTATAGATAGATAGTTAGATAGGTATATAAACAAATATATAACAAATAGATAGACAGAAAGATAGATTGATAGATAAATAAATAGTTATATAGATAGACGGAAAGTTAAATGGATAGATAGATGGATAGAAAGATAGATAAATAGATAGATAGATAGATAGAAATATGGATAAATAGATATATAGATAGATAGATAGATGGAAAGATAAATGGATAGATAGATGGATAAATTGATGGATAAATACATAGATAGATAAATTAATAGATAGATGGATAGATAAATGGAAAAATTGATGAATTGATAGTCATATAGATATATGTATAGATAGATGTATATATAGATGGATAGATAGACAGATGGATAAACATATGGATAGACGAATAGATAGACGAATAGATAGATGGATAGATAGACACATAGATTGAAGGATAAATAGATGAATTGAAAGATGGATAGATAGATGAAAAAATATATTTAGAGTTAGATAGATATATAGAAGGAGATATAGATGGATAGATAGATGGATAGGAGTTGGATAATTATATGGATAGATAGATTGATTGATAGACAGCTAGATAGACGGATAGATAGATATATAGAGAGACAAATACAAAGATAGATAGATAGATAAATAGTTAGATAAATAAATATACTGATAAATATATATATATAGATTGAAAGATAGATAGATAGATAAATAGACAGACAGATAGAAAGATTAATTTATAGATAAAATTTTTTTTTGACAGAGAGATATATAGATAGACAAACAAATAAATAAATAGAATGATATATATATATATATATGTGTGTGTGTGTGTGTGTGTGTATAATAGAAAAAAAGATCGATAGATAGATATATAGATAGCCAGATTCATAGATAGATAGATAGATAGATAGATCGTCATATATATTAACAAATAGATACACAAACAGATAGATATAGATAGATAGATAGATAAACAAATAGATAGACAAATAGATAGATAAATAGATAGATCAACTGATAGATAGATAGATAGACAGATATATATATATATATAGATAGATAAACATATAGATAGATAAGTAAATAGATATATGGATATACAAATAAATAGTTAGACAGACAGACAGACAGATAGATAGACAGAAAAATAGAAAGATTGTTAGATAATGAAAGAGATAGTTAAATACATAGATAAATAGATAGATAGATAGACAAATAAATAAATTGATTTAGGAATAGATCGATTCATATATAATTAGACAAATTGATAAATTGATAGATAGATAGAATGACACATAGATAGACAGAATGATAGACATATAGATAGACAGATATATTGATTGATTGATAGATATGTAGATACTTAAATTGATAGATAGATAAAAGATAGATTGATGGATGGATTGTTATATGGATAAATAGATGGATAGATAGAAAAATAGATAGATACACATATAGATAGATGGATAGATAGATAATCGCATAGATAGATAGATAGATAGCCAGATAAATAGACAAATAGATTGAATGATAGATAGTTAGATTTATAGTCAGATTGATAATTAGGCTGATAGACAGATTGTTAGTCAAAATGATAGATAGATTGATAGAGAGATTAATAGATAGATAGATTGAAAGGTAGATAGATAGATAGATAGACAGAAATATAGACAAATTGATAGACAAACATATAAATCAATACAAAGAAAGATGGTTAGATAGATAGAGAGAAAGATAGTCAAATAGATAGACAAATAGATAGACAAATAGATATATATATATATATAGGTAGATTTATATATAGATAGATATACAAATAAATAGATAGTTTTGTAGACATAATGATAAACATTTAGATATATAAATAGATAAATATATAGTTAGAAATAAAGATAGATAGATAGATAAATAGATACATGAATAAATAGAGATGCATAAAGAGATACATAGATATATATATATATATATATCAGGAAATAGTTAGACAAACAAATAGATAGATAAATAGATATATATATATATATATATCAGCAAATAGTTAGACAAACAAATAGATACATAAATAGAAAAAAAAAAAAAAATATATATATATATATATATATATATATATATATATATAGTTAGAATGAAAGATATACATATAGTTTGATAGACAGATAGATAGATAGACTGATAAATAAACAAATAGAAGATGGATAGATAGATGCGAAGATAGATGAATAGTAAGACATATAGATAGATAGATAGATAAATAGATAGATAGATAGATATTCAGATAGAAAGATTTATAATTAAATTGATAGATAGATTAATAGACAAATTTATTAACAAATTGATACACAAATTAATAGAAAGATTTATACATAAATTTATATACAAACTGATTGATTGATTTATAGTTTGATTAATAGACATATTGATAGACTAATTAATATATAGATTGATAAATAGATTAATGAAATATTATATATAGATAGATAGATAGATTGATTGATAAATTTATAGACATATACATAGATAGATAGATACATAGATAAATAGAAAGAAAGATACACGGGTAGTTAAACAGACAGACAAATAGTTAGATACATAGATAGACCGATATATAGATAAATTTTTATTTAGTAGTTAGATAGATAGATAGATATATAGATATATAATTATATAGATAGATAGATTGAAAGAAAGATATATATATATATATAAATAGTTAGATAGATAGATTTATAGACACATAGATAGACAAATCGATGAATATATAGATAGATAGATAGATAAATGATGGATAGATAGATAGACAGACATATAGATAGATAGATAGATAGATAAATAGACATATAGACGGGTAATTAGATAGACAAATAGATAAACGAAATAACAGATAGCTTGATATACAAATTGATATACAGATTGATAATTAGATTGATAGATTGATTAAAAGATAGATTGATAGAAAGATTTATAGACTGATTAATAGATAGATAGATAGATAGAAAAATTGATAAATATATAGATAGGTAGGTAGGTAGATAGATAGATATATAAACATATAGATAGACAAATAGAAAGATATATATATATATATATATATATATATATATATATATATATATATATATAGATTTTTAGATAGATACAAAGATAGTTAAACAAAAATATAGACAAATAAAAAAATATATATATAAACAAATTGATAGGCAGATAGTTCTACAGATAGATAACCATATAGATATATAGATAGATAGATACATATATAGATACAGATATAGTTAGAAAGATGGTTAATAGACAAATAGATAAATAGATAGATGTATAGATAGAGAGAAAGTTAGACATATAAATAGATAGATTTATTAATTAATAGAGAGATAAATAGGAAGATAGATAGACAGATATATAGATATATATAAAATCAGAGTGATACAAAGATAGATATAAAGATTGATAATTAGATTGATAGATAGATAGATTGATAGTTTAATAGAAAGATTTATTGATAGATAGATAGATTTCTACTAAGATTTACACATAGATAGATTATTAGACAGATTGATAGACACAATTATAAAAAGATTTATAGACAAATTTATAGTTGAATTGATAGATAGATTGATAGACAGATTGATAGACATATAGATACTCACATAGAAGATAAATAAATAGAAAGAATGAGAGTCAAGTAGGTAGATAGACAAATATATATGTACGTAGATAGACAGAGAGATAAATTGATAGATAGATAGAAAAATTTATAGATAGATAGATAGACATATATATAGATACATAGATAGATAGATAGATAGATAGATAGATGGAAAGATAAATAAATATAAAGATAGCTAGATAGATAAATATATAGATATGTATTTAGTTATATAGACACATAGATAGACAAATAGATTGATTGATTGATTGATTGATAGTTAGATATATAGATAGAAAGATAGACAGATAGATAGATATCTAGATAGATAAATAGATAGATTGATAGAAATATAGATTTACAGATATATAGATAGATGCATAGACAAATAGATAGATAGATAGACAAAATATATAGAGAGAGAAAGATAGATAAATAGACAGATAGACAGATAGATTGACAAATATATATACATACAAATAAATAGTCAGATATACTGATACATAAATTTATAGACATATAGATAAATAGACAAATAGATAGTCAATTAGACAATAGTTAGATATATAGATATATATATATATACATATAAAAAGATAGATAGATAGATAAATAGACAGAAAGATAGACAGATAGATATATAGACAGACATATAAATAGAAAGATTGTTTGATAGATAGATAGATTGATATACATATAGATAGATATATAGATATACATATAGATATACAAATAAATAGATAGATAGACACAAGATAGACAGATAGATACCTATATAAATAGATAGATGACATATAGATAGATAGATAGATTGACAGATAGATATATAGATAAATAGATAGATATAAAGATAGAGAGTCTGTGGAAAGATTGTATATATTTTTAGACAGTTAGATTGATTGATAGACAAATAGAGAGATAAATAGATATATAGATAGACAAATAGATAGATTAGATTCATAGTACAATAGATAGACAGATTGAAAGAAATAATTATAGCATAGTCACATATATAGAGAGATAGATAGACAGATATATATATATATATATATATATATATATTGATAGATAAATTAATAGGCAAATAGATAGATAGATATATAGATAGTCACAAAAAATAAGGAGATAGATAGATAGATATATATATATGCATGTATGTATGTATATAGATAAATGAATAGGAAAATAGATAGATAGATAGTCACATATATAGAGAGACAGATAGACAAATATATATATATATATATATATAATGATAGATAAATAAATAAGCAAATAGATAGAATGATAGTCACATAGATAGAGAGATAAATAGATAGATAGATAGATATATATATATATATATATATATATATAGCTAGCTTGCTAGATAGATAGACGGACATATATATATATATATATATATAGAATGATAGACATATTGATAGAAAGATTGATAGATAGATTGATAGACTGATTGGTAGACAGATTAATAGGCATTATGAGAGATAAATTGATAGATTGATTGATCGACAGATAGATAGATAGAAATAAAATTTATAGACAATTTGATGGATAAATTAATAGATTGATTTACACATTAATTGACAAATATAAAGATAAATAGATAGATAGATTGTTAGTTAGATATATAGATAAATAAATAGATCGATAGATAGATTAATGGATATACCTATAGATAGATAGATTATTAGATTGATAGACACAAAGATAGATAGATTGATAGATAAATAGATAGATTGATAGAAATAAAGATAAATAAATAAATACATAAATATATATATCTATATAGACAAAAAGATAGATTGAAAGATAGAAGATAGATCGGAAAATAGATACATACATACATACATATATATATATCTATCTATCTATCTCCTTATTTTTTGTGACTAACTATCTATCTATTTGCCTATTAATTTATCTATCAATATACATACATATATATATATATATATATATATATATATATATATATATATATATATATATATATATATATATATATATATTTTCTATCTCTCTATCTATCTATCTTTCTACCTCTATATCTATCTATTTATCTATCTGTCAATCTATCAATCTATCTCTCTATCTATATGCCAATATATATATATCTATCTATCTATCTGTATGTATGTATATCTATCTATCTATCAATCTGTAATATCTTTTTGTCTATAGATATGTCTATCTATCTATGTTTATATCTACTATTTATATGTATATCTATCTATAAACCTATCTATCTAAAAGTCAGTCTATCTATATTTCTTTTTATCGATTAAATGTATTTTCTTTATATCTTTCTATCTATAAGTTTATATATCTATCTGGCTGTATGTCTATCTATCTATTATATACATGTCTATGTATTTATCTATCTATCGATCGATCTATATATCAGTTTATTAATTTGTATTTCTATCTATATATCTCTCTATCTATTTGTCTATCTATTTGTCTATCTATTTGTCTATCAATTGGTATAACAATTTTTAATTTAAATGTCTTTACATTTATCTATCAATCTATATATAAATCTGTCTATCAATTTGTCTAGCAATCTTCCTATCAATATGTCTATAAATCTATCTATTGATATGTCAATCAATTAATCTATCATTATGTGTATCTATCTATCTATTTATATGTCTATCTATCTATCTATCTATCTATCAATCTATTTATTAATTTGTCTATCAATCTATCAATCAATCAATATATCTATCTATATATCTATCTAAATATCTATATTTCTATATTTCTATCTATATATCTATGTATCTATCTATCTATCTATCTCTTAATCTATTTATCTATATTTCGATCTGACTAATTATTAATCTATCTATTTGTTTATATATATATATATATATATATATATATATATATATATATATATATATATCTATGTATCTATCTATTTATCTATCTATTTGTTTATCAATTTAAAAATATATATATATATATATATATCTATTAATCTATCTATTTATCTAAATGATCTATCTATATATCTATTTAACTACGTGACTATCTATATGTTTATTTATTTATCATTCTATCAATCTATCAATCTATCTATTTGTATACCTATCTATCTATCTATGTATCTTTGTATCTATCTATCTATTTATCAATCTGCCTATCTATCTATCAATCTTTTATCTTTCAATCTATCTTTCTGTCTATCTATCTATAGATATATCTTTTAATTTATCTAATTTTCTATCAATCTATCTATTTATATATCAATCTATCTGTCTATCTATCTATCTGCCTCTCTATCTATCTAATAATCTATCTATCTATATGTTAGTCTATCAATCAATCTATTTATTTGTGTATATATCTAACTAACTATCTATCTATGTATTTATCTATATATTTATCAATCTATCAATCAATCAATCTATTAATGTATCTTTCAATTTGTCTATCTAATAATCTATCTAATAATCTATCGATATATTTATCTATATATTTATCTATGTATTTATCTATATAGACAATTTGTCTATCTATATATTTATCTATATATTTATCTATCTAATAATCTATCTAATAATCTATCTATCTATATATTAGTCTATCACTCAATCTATTTATTTGTGTATATATCTAACTAACTATCTATCTATGTATTTATCTATATATTTATCAATCTATCAATCAATCAATCTATTAATGTATCTTTCAATTTGTCTATATATCAATCAATCAATCTATCTATCTATTGATCAATCATCTATCAATCTGTCTCTCATTCTATCTATCAATCTGTCTACCAATCAATCTATCAATATGTCTATCAATCTTTCTATCATCATATCTATCATTATATATATATATATATATATATATATATTTCTGACTATCTATCTATATAGCAAACTATCTATTTATATAAATAGTCGCATATATAGAAAGATAGATAGACAGATATATATATATATATATATATTGATAGATAAATTAATAGGCAAATAGATAGATAGATAGATAGTCACAAAAAATAAGGAGATAGATAGATAGATAGATATATATATATATATGCATGTATGTATGTATATAGATAAATGAATAAGAAAATAGATAGATAGATAGTCACATATATAGAGAGATAGATAGACAGATATATATATATATATATATATATATAATGATAGATAAATAAATAAGCAAATAGATAGAATGATAGTCACATAGATAGAGAGATAAATAGATATATATATATATATAGCTAGCTTGCTAGATAGATAGACAGACATATATATATATATATATATATATATATATATATATATATATATATATATATATATATATAGAATGATAGACATATTGATAGAAAGATTGATAGATAGATTGATAGACTAATTGGTAGACAGATTAATAGGCATAATGAGAGATAAATTGATAGATTGATTGATCGACAGATAGATAGATATATAGAAATAAAATTTATAGACAATTTGATGGATAAATTAATAGATTGATTTACACATTAATTGACAAATATAAAGATAAATAGATAGATAGATAGATTGTTAGTTAGATATATAGATAAATAAATAGATCGATAGATAGACTAATAGATATACCTATAGATAGATAGATTATTAAATTGATAGACACAAAGATAGATAGATTGATAGATAAATAGATAGATTGATAGAAATAAAGATAAATAAATAAATACATAAATAAATAAATAAATAAATAAATAAATAAATAAATAAATATAAATATATATATATATATATATATCTATATAGACAGAAAGATAGATTGAAAGATAGAAGATAGATCAGAAAATAGATAGATAGATAAATACAAAGATACACAGATAGATAGATAGATAGATATGTATACAAATAGATAGACAGATAGATTGAAAGATAGATAAATAAATAAACATATAGATAGACACATAGTTAAATAGATCGAAAGATAGACAGAAAGATAAATAAATAGATATATAAATTTTTAAATTGATAGACAAATATATAGATAAATAGATAGATACATAGATACATAGACAAATATATACATAAATAGATAAACAAATAGATAAATTATTAAGTAGTTAGATTGCTATATAGATATATAGATTGAGAGATAGACATAAAGATATATAGAAATATAGAAATATAGATTGATAGATAGATAGATATACAAATAGATAGATGGATTGGTCGACAGATTGATAGATAGATTAATAGATAGATTAATAGATAAACATAATGATAAATTAATTGATTGACAGATTTATAGATTTATAAACATAATGATAAACAGATTGCTAGATAGATTGATAGACGTATTGATATATAGATTGATAGACAAATTCATAGGCATTTAAATGGCAAATTGATAAACAAATTGATAGACAAATAGATCGAGAGATATATAGACAGATCGAAATATAGATTAATAAATATTTAGATATATGGATACATAGATAGATAGAGAGATAAATAAACTCATAGATTGATAGATAGATAAATAGACAGACAAACACATAGATATATAGATAGATAGATAGACATATAGCTAGTAGATAAATAGATAGACAAATAGAAAGAAAATAGATAGACAAATAGATAGACCGACAGACAAACAGACAGATAGATAGTTAGATATATAGATAAATAGTAGATTGATACAGAGATAGACATATCAATAGACAAAAAGATATATAGATAGATAGATAGATAGATAGATATGATAGATAGACAGACAAATAGATAGATAGATAGATATATATATATAAAGAGAGAGAGAGAAAGATTAATAAATATACAGATAGATTATTAGATAGATATACAGATAGATAGACAGACCTTTAGATAGATAGAGAGATAGATAGATAGATAGATACACACAAACACACACACACACACACATACATACATATAGATAGATAGATATACAGATATATTGATAGATAAATAAATATACAAATAGATAGATAGTCACATAGATAGAGAGATAGATAGACATATATATATATATATATATATATATATATATATATATATATATATATATATATATAACTAGTTTGCTAGATAGTCAGACAGATAGAAATATATATATATATATATATATATATATATAAAGATAGCCAGTCATGAAAGATTGATGGGTAGATAGACATACTGCCAAAAAATAGACAATTAGATTAGTAAATAGATAGATAGATATACAGACTGATAAATAGATAGACAATCACTTAGTCACTTAGTTTGTTAAGCATGTAGATAGTTAGGTAGGCAGACAGACAGACAAATAGAGAGACAGGTAAACAAACAAATAGACAAGCTTACAGACAGACAACAAATAGATAGATAGATAGTTAGAGAAATAAATAGGTAAATAGCTAAAAATAAAGATGGAGACACAGATTTATAGTCAGATTAATAGATAGATTATTAGACAAATAGATTGATAGATAGATATATAGATAGATAGGTAGATAAACAGAAAGATAGATAAATAAATAAATAGATAGATAGATAGACATATTAATAAATTGATAGATATATAGACAAATAAGTATATAGATAGATAGACATAAGATAGATAGATAGACAGATAAATAGTCACATAGATAGATAGATAGATAGATACATAGATAAATAAATATATATATAGATAGATTGACAGATAGATAGAAAGAATGATCGGTAAATAGATAAATAGATAGATCGATACATACATACATTCTTAGATAGATATATATATATATATAGAAATATAGATATACATAAAGATAGAAAGTTAGACAAATCAATTGAGATATAGATAGACAGACAGACAGATAGGTAGGTAGGTAGGTAGGAAGATAGATAGATAAAAATACAGACAGAAAGACAGATAGATAGATAGGTAGGTAGGTAGGTAGATAGATAAAAATACAGACAAAAAGATAGATCGATAGATCAATAGATTGATAGATAGATAAATAGATAAATATATAGATAGACAGAAAGATATAATGAAAGATCAACAATAATATAGAGAGACAAACATATAGATAGATAGATATATATATATATATATATATATATATATAAACGTAGATAGATAAATAATATAGATATTCATATATATAGATCTATAGATAGATAGACAAATAGTTATACAAATAGACTAATATTAGACTGAAAATGAGACAGACAGAAAAATAGGCAAGAAGATATAAAGATAGAAAGATAAATGGAGAGTTAGATAGATAAATAGGCAGATTAATAGACAAATTTATAAACACATTAATAGACATATCGATAGATAGATAGAATGATTGATAGATAGACATATTCATCGACATATTGAAAGAAAAATTCATAGACATATTGATAGACAGATTAAAAGAAAGGTAGATTGACAAGCTGATAGTCAGATAGATAGATAGATAGATAGATAGATAAATACAGATATATATAGACAATAGATAGACAAATATATCTACAGATTATTAGACAAATATATAAATTGATAGATATAGCAAAAGATAATTAAATATATAGTCTTAGAGATAGACAGATAGATAGAGTGATAAACAGATAGATATGTAGATATACAAAAAGATAGACATATAGATAGAAAGAAAGATAGACATTTTGATAGATAGAAAAAAAGACATATAGAGAAACAAATAGATAGACATAAAGATATATAAATTATTAGACAAATAGATTGATTGATAGTTAAATGATATATAGATTGGTAAGCAGATTGATTGACTGATAGACAGACAGATAGATTGGTAGATTGATTAATGGATAGATAGATAGATAGGTATACAAAAGATAGACATATAAATAGACAGAAAGTTAGACATATTGATAGATATAAAAATAAATAAATAGACCGAAAAATAGATAGATAAAAAGATATACAGATAGATATACTTATAAATAGACAAATTGTTAGCCAAATAGATAGATTGATTGATATATAGAATTAAAGATAGATAGATAGATAGACAGATAGATGGATAGATAGCTAGAAAAACATATATATATACAGATAGATAAATAGATTGATAGAAAAATAAATAAATAGATAAATAGACAAATTATAGACATATTTATAGATAGATAAATAAATAGATAGAAAGAAAGATTGATAAATAAATAATAAATAGATAGTCATATAAATATATAAAAAGATAGGTAGATAGATAGATGGAAAGATAGACAAATAGATAGATAGGCAGATATATAGATAGATAAATCGATCGATCGATAGACAGACAGATAGATTGATAGATAGATATACAAATAAACAAATAGATATACAAATTGACATACAAATAGATAAATAAATAGATAGATAGACATATAGTAAACAAATAGATAGAAAGATAGATATATTGACAGATAAATCGACAAATATATTCATAGTTATATATATAGATAGATAGACATATAGATAGATTTAAAGATAGATAGATAGATACACAGATAGATACAACAAGAAATTATCAGTTTAGCTATGGAAATTTAGTTAGGCAAATAATCCCTAGCTAATCTGTGAAGGATTATCTAAGGAATAGCAAGAGATGTTTGGTTTTGCTTTGAATGACAAATTTGTGATGGATTTGTGATGGATTAAAAATGGAAATTTTCTATTTAAAAATATCTCTAGCTGGTATTGTCATTGATTTTGGCACAAAGAAAGGTGCTAAATTTAGCAACATCTTTAGAGCTGAATCTTCCCTAGTTAATTAGATCAAGATAAAATCCCTCACTAAATCATTATATTTAAAATTTTTTTTACAATTATATATTTATAGCAAGTGATTATTCCTTAAATAATAATTTTCACAAAATATATACATTTACCTTTGTAATTTTTGCTAGTTATTTATAGATAGACAAATAAATAAATAGATAGATAGACAAATTATAGACATATCTATAGATAGTTAGACAAATAGATAAAATGATAGATTGATAAATAGATAATAGATAGTCAGATAGATATTTACAAAGATAGACAGATAGATAGACGGAAAGATAGACAAATACATAGACAGACAGATAGATAGATCGGTCGATCGATCAATAGGTAGATAGATAGATATACAAATTGACCAATAGATATATAAATAGACAGACAAATAGATAGATAGATAGATAAATAGATAGATAAATAGATAGATAGATAGACATATAGATAAACAAATAGATAGATTATTAGATAGATATATTGATAGATATATAGACAAATATATTCATATATATAGACAAAAAGATTGACATATAGATAGATTGAAAGATAGACAGATAGATAGACAGATAGATACTAAAATAAATTGTCTGTTTAGCTATGGAAATTTAGCTAGGGAAATAATCCCTAGCTAATATTTGAGAAATTATCTAGGGAATAGCAAGACATGTTTGATTTTACTTTGAATGACAAATTTGTGATGGATTATAAATAGAAATTTTCTATTTAAAAATGTCCCTAGCTATTATTGTCATAGATTTTGGCACAAAGAATGGTGCTAAATTTAGCAATATCATTATAGATGAATCTTTCTTAACTAATTAGATCAAGATAAAATCTCTCACTAAATCATTATCTTGAAAATTCTTTTTATAATTATATATTTATAGCAAGCGATTATATATTTATTGACATATAGATAAACAAATAGATAAATAGATATTTAGATAGATATACATATAGATAAACATATAGATATATAGTTATATTGACAGATAGATAGACAAATATATTCATAGATAGATAGATAGACATATAGATAGATTGAAAGATAGACAAAAAGATACTACAAGAAATTATCTATTTAGCTAGGGAAATAATTCATAGCTAATTTGTGAGGGATTAGCTAGGGAATAGCAAGAGATGTTTGATTTTACTTTGAATGACAAATTTGTGATGAATTTGTGATGGATTATAAATGGAAATTTTCTATTTATAAATATCCCTAGCTAATATTGTAATATATTTTGGTACAAAGAATGGTGCTATCAGCAATATATTTAGAGATGAATCTTTCCTTGCTAATTAGATCAAGATAAAATTCCTCGCTAAATCATTATCTTGAAAATTCTTTTTACGATTATATATTTATAGCTTGCGATTAGTCCTTAAAAAATAAATTTCACAAAATATATACATTTAGATTTTGAATTTTTTCTAGCTATTTACTTCAAGATTATCTCCGTTGTTAATCTATAATGAATTATTATATATTTATATATTTATATATATTATTTGTTTTAATATTTGATATATTTTTGTATATTAAAGGTTCGTCATGGTATATGGATTAGGGATCCTGATAGAGGCTTCTCCTCATATATTTATAAAAATAGGATATTATAAATAAATAATTACAAATATATAAAAACACGAATAAAAATTTATATTAATAAAGCCTAAATTAACTATTTGTTGGATTATAAAATTTTAAAAATATTTAAAAATAATATTTGATTTAATTAATAAAGATTTTTAAATATATGTATTAATAAAAACAAAAAATAATTAATTCTTTTATTATAAACAATTTTTAAAATTTTTAAATTAATAAATGAACATACATAATTATTTGTATTACTAAAAAACTACAATTATAATTTGTATGATTATAAAAAATATTTACAAAAAAACTGAAATAATGAATAAACAAGTAATTATTTATATTAATAAAACTTAAAAAAATATTTTTATGACTATAGGAATCTTTTAAAAAAATATTTACAAAAATATTTTAATTATTAAAAGAACACTTCAAGTGCTATAAAAAAATATCTCTATGTGCTTATTAAAAGAACACTTTATGTATTTTTTTAGAGTTTCAATAATTTTTTTTTAAAAATTACTAAATATTTTTTTGTCCTAAAAATACTAAAATAATTTTGTCTTATTAACACAATTAAAGAGTTCTATCAAACTAACCCTAAGTTGATTTTAATTCAATGTTTATTTTTACCCCTACTTATATTTATAACAACTAAACCATGGTGTAATATTTTTAATATTAACTTTTTTTTATTCCATTCTGAATAAATAATAAATAAATCTTTTTTATTATCTTCTCATTTTAAGTTAATTTAGGATTTTTATAAATTATAAAATATATCAAATAATATGAAATTTTATGCCTATAAATTTATTTCATATTATTTTCATAAAAATATACGAATTCATTAAAATTTATAATCATTATATATATATTATTTATTTATTTTATGGTTATAAATAAAATCCTAAAAGTTACTTATGTTCACTGTTCATCACAATTCCTTTCGGGAGAGGAACTATGATGAACATAGTTTGATTCCATGCTTCTGTATTCTTCAACCACAATCCCTGTCTATATGTATTAATCCATGATTCCATGCTTGACTATCATAATTTGATATATGATTAGCTACCGCTTTTCAACCTGATAGAAGAAATCCCAAGATTCGAATTGCTAACATCGTTTAGGATCGCACTCGAATCACTATCTAATGACCCACTCTTCAACTCCTTCCCATATATTTCTAAAAAAAAAAAACCTCCCCCTTCTTGAACAAGCTACTACTCTCCATGTTTTTTAGCATTGAGCTATGCCTTTAGTTCCCTAATCTAATTTATCAAGGCTTCTTGATAATGATCACAGACTTCATAATTGAGCTTCAGTGAGTCATAATTTGCTTTCAAGAGGCCATAATCTCTTCTAATTGCTTGGTTTTCCACCTAGCTTGGTAGTTTTGGAACCAAACAGCTATTTGTCTTGGCTGCAAGCCAAGTTCATGAGCCAGTTTGTTTTTCCTCTCTGGTTCAAGCTTGTTCTCCACTTCAAAGTAATTATCCAACGCTTTCACTTGATCTATTGTTAAGCTTCTTATATTTTCTCCACTCCCATTGCTTAATACTTCTACACATTCTCCTTCATCAAATCCATCAAAAAAAATTGGTATTCTCTTCTATAAACATTATTGTTGCTGTTGTTGCTTCTTTAACTAGAAACATTTCCCTCTGCTATAGGTGGGCATACTGAAATGAAAGCATAGAGGGAATTAGAGCTGGCAAATATTTTCATTAGTAAAAAGAAATGAAACGCCACTAAACTAGATCTGGGGAAAATCGAAGGATGCGATTAGGGGAGCACTGGATATTATTTGTAAAGCAAGAATGACAAGGCATAACATTTATCTTGCCTCATTGTTCACATAATTTTTCGTGCACAAAGGCAGTCAAGTGCACTTTAAACAACTCGTACAACCACGTCCTCTTGTCCATTCAATATTTCTTCATTTATTTTCCTTTTTGCCCACTCTATGTCAATCTAAATTAGGAAAGAAAATGGTTCGATAGAGAAAATAGTAGTAAAAAAACTTGTTGGAGAATCTGTAGGCTTTGCTATGTCTAGCCTCTAGAGATAGTAGTAGCGAGGAGAGATATTATTCTTGTTATTTGTAAATGATAATCACTATCTGAATCTCTTTTTGCTACATACAATCATCACGATCAACTAAACTAATTTTGAAATATTGTTGAACTGGAATAATTTGGTTTACCTTTTATTAAACACCACTTAATAATTTTTACAAACTAAAAAGATATGCCACACTTCTATTTGTATGATATAGTTTTATCAAGATGTAAGTTCAAATCAATAATTTAATAACTATTATCTACCATATAATGATGGAAGTTCAACTATGAATGGCAAGCTATTGACGAATGGTGTGCCCTAGAAGTGAAGTTGTTCAGAAATGCCCTACTCACACAGAGTAGTAGGTCATTTTTATTTTTTTATTATTGTGTTACTTTTTTTCCAATTTCATTTCTCAGAGATGTGGATTCTTCACAGCCATGGGCTTTGCTCATGTTACATTATTTGAAGTTGCTTCTATATTTTGATCTCTTTGTGGTGCTCATTTGTGGAGTATCATAACTACAAAATTGTATAACAATGCTATGCATCTTTATTTATCCGGGTTGGCATTGAAAATGATGGAGTAAGTTCCTATCGCATCTACAATATTGTACATAAGATGTATTTCAAGTATGTGTTATTCTAAATCAAGTTAAGCTGAATCAATTTGTTTTGTTTATTTGTTTTTTATTATTTTTCTTATTAAATGAAAAATGATATTAGTGAGTAGAATCTACATGATGCAGAATGAGTTGGTGATTTTAGAATTCATACATATATTAGTTAAAAAAATGGATTGTCATTTTGGGAATGCAGTAGAATTTAACTCCAACACGATGAACTTATCAGCCTCATCTTTCAATTCTTCTCATGAAGTAATTTAACTTAGTTTTTTTTGAATTCTGATTTCTTAATTGTCAGTGTGATCTCGACATCATGTTCCATTTTGAAAAGGCACATTTTATGTTTGATGAGAGGGTCATAATGGAGCAACAATAACACTATGAGGAGCTCATTGACTGAACTATATACAAACTAGAAACATATCTCAACAAAAAAAATCATAATCAAGCATTATATTTTTTTAATTCGTGATAACTTCTAGGTTAACGCATAATTCTAAAATGCCTTCTTTCTTTTTATCAAAAAATTGTAGCTGCTAATTGTTGTTTGGACTATTTCTGCATCTCTTATAGATGATTCTACTTTTAAGAATACATCATAGAAACTTAGTGCAATTCATTGGATATTGTCAAGAGGGTGGCAATATGCTTGTTTATGAGTTCGCGCACAATGGAACAGTGAAGGAGCATATTTATAGTAACTCAAATCTTATATAAAGTTCAATCGATACCAACTAAGGCACTCATTAATGCATGTAATGTTGATAGGCCAGTTCACCAATAAAGAATGTAACAATTGGATCAAGTGGCTCGAGATTGTAGATGATACTGCAAAAGGTATTTTTTATAGTTCTTATTAGTGTTTGATTTATTTTGCAAGCATATGTTGTTAGTGGATGCAAGGTCTAGTGGGCAATGATGCCATGAGATGTAATTCCTTAGATGCATAGCCAAGGTGCATAGTGTGTGCATGGTGCAGTGAACGTGCATGTGTGCTTGATGTATTGGACATGCACTGTGTGCTTGTTTGATGTAGCCATGGTGTAGTGTGTGCAACATGTGGATTGGTGTTTTGGGTTCTTTTTTTATATGTATCAAAGAGAGTTGTTTTTCATGTTGAATCAAGTGAGTAAAAACTATATAGTTGTTATGAAAGTGGCTAATACTTTGGTTGTTCCATAACTATTTGACTGCTATAGTAAATGTTGAAAGTTAAGTGTATAATGAATTATATAATATTTAATTTATTTATATCTAGCACAATTTTTTTTTATTTTATTATAAGAACTCATGGAGAAATGTATGAAAGTTGTTTCTTACTAGTTGAGGGTTCTATGGATCTTCAGATAACTTTTTAGAAGGAAGAAATGCAGGAAATGAAAGAAGTAAATGATGAGATTAAAGAAATAATAAATGAAATGCAACAGCATATGACCTAAATGGAGTCATAGTTAGCAGACGTGATGAGATAAATAGCACACTGAGTTTCAGCATAGTACCCATGCAAGAGAGCCAAGCACAAAAGACACAAGCTAATGATGATGATGATGATTTAGTTTTAGATGATTATATACCTATGTTATGTTTTTGTTTTAAGTATGTAATTATTGTAAAAGATAATTTATTAATAGCATTTACTTTTTATTAATTATTAATAATGGTTTATAGTATATGTTTTTTTCAATTTAATATAAAAATTTAAAAATATGTAATCAAATTTTTTGTACAAAAATAAATTTGTAAAAAAATTATTTGAATAAAAATAGCTACGAATTTTCCCCTGGCTAATTTTGCTAGAAAATTTTTAGTATATATTCAGTCTAAAAATATAAATTACTATTCTTAATTATGATCAAAATTAAGAAAGGGAAAAATATAATTAGCTAGGGAAATTCTGTGTATCAAAAATTTTCTAGGGAATTTTTTTTTCATTAATATTTTGTGAGGAGCACTTTAGCTTGGTATAATTTCTATTGTACATCCATTATTATTCTTTTTTAGTGACAGAATAAGCCTAAATAGTAGGGAACGTTCCCTAGCCACATAGGCTTTTTTGGTAGTGATGGACAAATAGACATATAAACAGATAGATAGAGAGACAGACCGACAAATAGATATAAAAATAAATAGACAAACAGAAAAGTAGATAGATATATAGACTGAAAGGAATAGATTCAAATAGGCAGACAGTCAGGTTGGCATGGAGACAGATAGATAGATAGAAAATAAATAATCAGAGAAATAAATAAATAGACAGACAAATAGATACATAGAAAAACAGATAGACAGTTTGAAAGATAGATTTATAGATATATTTATATATAGATTTATAGATAGATAGATTGACAGAATAATATACGTATAGATAGATAGATAGGTAGGTAGATATATAGATAGAAAAATATATAGATAGATAAATAGACAAATAGATAGATAGATAGTTAGACATATAGATAGATAGATAGACAAAATGATTGATAGAATGATAAATAGATAAAATGAGAGATTAATAGACATATTGATAGATAGATTGATAGACATATTGATTGATTGATAATTTGATAGGTAAATAGATAGGTAGATAGACAAACAGATATATATATATATATATATATATATATATATATATATATAGACAAATAGATTGACAAATAGATAGATATAAAGAAAAATAGATAGATAGAAAGATATATAGATAGATAGATTGATTGATTATTAGATAGATAGACAAACAGATAAAAAAATAGATAGGAAAATAGATAAATAGATAGATAGATAGACAAATAGATATATATAAATATAGAGAGATAGATAGATATATTAATAAATAGATAGATATACAAATAGATAGATAGATAGACAAATAGATAGATAGATAGATAGATAAACAAATAAAAAGATGATAGATAGACATGCAGATAGACAGATAGATTAGATAGATAAACAAAAAGACTAATAGACAGACAGACAAAAAGATAGATAGATAAAAAGATAGATAGATTGATTGATTAGTGATTGATAGATTAATAGATAGAAAAATAGAAAAATAGATAAACAGATAGATAGAAAAATTCATAGACAGATTGATAGACATATGGATAAAAATTTTGATATATAAATTGATAGACAAATTGATATACAGATTTATAGAGAAATTGATAGATAAATTGATAGACAAATAGATTGATTAATATACTAATAAATTGATAGATTGTTAATAAATTGATAAACATATTATTAGATGAATAAATAGACAATTTGATAGACTAATAGATAGATAAATAGATAGACAAATAGATAGATAGATAGATAGATTTATTGATAGATAGACAAATAAATCGATAGATTATTAGATAATTAAAAAGGTAGATTAAAATACAGATAAATAAATAGACAGATAGGCAGACAGATAGACAGATAGACAGATAGATAGATAAATAGATAGATAGAATGATAGTCAGACAGATAAATAGACTGATAGCTAGATAGATAGATAAAAAAATTGACAAAAAGAAAGATAGATATATAAATAGATATATATTTATATAGAGACATATAGACTTATATTTAGACTGATATATAGACATATAGAAATACAAATAGATAGATAGATAGAAAGTTAGATAGATAGAAAGATAGATAGATAGATAGATAGATAGATATATAGATAGAATGATGAATAGATAGATAGATAGGTACATAGATAGACAAATATATAGATAGATAAATATATATATATAATGATAGACAGACAGATAGATAGATAGACAGAAAAATAGATAGACAGAGAGATAGATAGATAGATAGATGCGTACATAGATAGACAGATAGATAGATTAATAGATAGACAAATAAACAGATAGTTAGTTAGATAGACATATAGTTAGGTAGATAGATAGACAGATACATAGTTAGTTAGTTAGATAGAAAGATAGATAGACATATAGATAGACAGATAGATAGATAAATAGATAAACAGATATATAGACATATAGATAGATAGATAGTTAGACAAGTAGATAGACAAGTAGATAGACACATAGATAGATAGATAAAGACAAAAAAATAAAAGATAGACTAATAGATAGATAGATAGAAATTGATAGATAAATAAATAGATAGATAACCAAATAAATAGATAGATAGATATATAGATACATAGATAGACACACAGATAGATAGATAGATATATAGACATGTCAATATATAGATAGACAAATTGATTGATTCATAATCAAATTGAGATACTAATGATAAACAGATTGATTGATGGTTAGACATATTGATATAAAGATTGATAGATATATTAATACACAAATTGATAGACATAATGATAAACAGATTGAAAGACTAATTATTAGACAAATTGAGAGACAAATAGATATATAGATAGATAGATACATAGAAGACAGATAGATAGATAAATAGATAGATATATAGATTAATAAATAGATAGATAGATACATACATACATATATAGACAGATAGATAGAAAGATAGGTAGATTATTAAATAGTTAAATAGATAGATAGATAGACATATAGATATATAGATAGACATATAGATATATAGATAGATAGATATACAGATAGATTGATAGAAAGAAAAATAGATAGATAAATTGATAGAAAGAAAGATAGATAGAAGAGAGTAAATTTGATAGAAAAATAGATAGATTGATACTTAAACAAATAGATAGATTGAAAAATAGACAGATAGTTAGACAGACAGATAGACAGATAGATAGATAGATATATAAACACATAGATAGACAAATAGATAGGTAGATAAATAGACAGAAAGACAGACAGGCATATAGATAGACAGATAGATCACTATAAGAAAATGTAAGTTTATCTTGGGAAATTTAGCTAGGAAAAATCCCTAGCTAAATAGTGAGGAATTAGCTAGGGCATTACAAGGGATTTTTGATTTTATATTGAATTAAAAATTAGCGATGGATTAGTGACAAATTAGTGATGGATTAGCGATAAAAATTTTCGATTGAAAACATTACGTCGCTAATATTATCATATATTTCCATATAAAGAAAAGTTGGAAACTTAGCAATGTATTTAGTGATGGAGTATCCCTAGCTAATTAAACCGAGAAAAGATTCATCATAAAATAAATATGTTAATTTTTTTTACTATTTTATATTTAATTGCAAGCATTTATTTATTAAATTCTATTTTTCAAAAAATATAAGCATTTAGTTAGGGATTTTTCACTAGCTATTTGGGCTCGAGATATTTTTCATTACTAATCTTTAATGATTTAAATTTTTTTTAATAATTTATTTGTTTTAATATTTTTTTTATTTTGTATAATAAAGGTACATATGCCATTGTCTATAAATGACCAATCGATTAAAAACATATTCTCCTCGTATAATTATAAAAATAGTTTATTATAAATAAATAATTTCATAGATATATAAATACAAAAAAAAATTATATTAATAAAGACAATAATAACTATTTTAATGATTATAAAAATTGTAAAAATTATATAAAAATTTTTCTAAAATTTTTATTAATGAAATTTAAATTTGTATTAAAAAACATTAAATAATAATTAATTCTATAATTATAATATTTTAAAAATACTTTAAAAAATAATTGAACATACATTATAATTTCTACTAATAAAATGCTAGAATAAATTATTATATAATTAAATAAAAAATATTTACAATAATATCTAAAGTAACGAAGAAACTAGTAAATATTAATATTATTTTACGTTAAAAAATATAGTTTATTGATTATATAAAAATTTAAAAAAAAATAATTACTAAAAAATTTGAAATTTTAAGTATACAAATAATTTCAAAATTTTCATTAACTTTAAAAGAAAATAAATTGATATTTAAAGATAACTACATAGATCTTTACACCTACTGAAATTAATAAGAATTAAATAATTGAGCAAGATTTTTATTATTAGCTTTTAATGTTTCTTCTTTATTAAAATAATAAATATAACTTTTTTTAATAATCTTCACACTTTAAGTAATTTTTAAAATTTTATAAATTATAAATTATATCAAATAATATGAAATTTTAAGTCTTTAAAATTATTCCATATTATCTTCATAAAAATTAATATGAATTCTAAAAAAATTAAGCATATAAAATTTTTAAGCTGACATCATTGGGAAAGGATAAAATTTGTTTCAATAATTTAAGCATATAAAATGTAATTGTTTTTCATTTATTCACCATAATACAATTTTTTGTCCATAATATTAATTATCTTGAATTTGGCATGGTATAAGTCATCAAAAATTACCTAATTGGTTTCCATCATAAGAAATTGGGGTGTGGTTGGCATGTTTTTTGATATTTTCAACAGTACCAGAGAGATGTCATTGCTACTCACGTTATCTGCGTGATGCCTATTCGATACAATGGCAACAAGCCTTTCCATCATCATTTGGATTGGTATCATCGCATTCATCATTTCTATCATTTGTTTTTCTGCTTTCATTTATCATGCCTCGGTCATCCATTGAATATTCAAGGATCAAAACTATAAAATATTGTCATTAGCTTACTATAAAAGTTTCTTTGATGCTCTGATTTAATGTGGAAGCCTATGGATGAATCACACAAGGAGAAGGATGCTTCATTGAGTTCAAAAGTTTTGTACGGTACACTTTAAAATTATCTGAAGGATGTCTGTAGTTTTGATGTTTTGAAGCAGAGGATGGAAACTCATTTGGATTTCGTCGACTACAATGAGTTTTTTAGTGTCATGGGCAGTGTTGTTAATGTCAGAATCTAACCATAACTTGCTCTTTCAATCGAAATTCATTATTGTTTCTTAACTGAAGAGAAGTGCTACATTACAGCTTTCATTTTCAAGTAGTGGAGTAAATTTTATTATCTGCTTTGTAGAAAATTGATTGAGAGAGGTTAATGATGAAGTCACACTACCCTATTGTAACATATGTTGGACTGAAAGGAAATTCATGCTAGTTCATAAAATTTACACACCCTATTTTATTATCTACATTATAATCCAGCTTGACTTAGAATCGGTATGTACATGAATTTTGGTGCCAATTCCTTGCTGCCAAATGGAAAATCCAATTCAGATCAAAAAATTTCTTTTTTGAAAATGGTAATTGCAAAATATTTCTTCTCTCATGATTCACTTGCCAAAGCTTATGCATATAACAAGATGGTTGAAAGATTGTATCGACCAGGTTATTATGAACAACTAGGCAAACGTCATATTAAAGAAATTTTTGATGCTATTCCTTGTACTCGACAGAGCTAAATCCTAAAGCTTCCTACCTTTGAACTATGGTATCGATGGACAAGACGGAGGTTGTCCTCCTTTTTTTTATGGCCCAATCTAGCATCAAGTCTAGTCGTCAAGTCATTAATGGTACAATATGAATGATCTGTTGAAGAAAATGTATTTTTTATGGCATCTAATTGTTATGGATGACATTCTTTCTTCAATGTTGTGCTTAGATTTTCTGTCATCAGATGTAATGCATGGAGAAGGTAATCTTCTTTCACATTTAGTGGCAATTGGGTGCAAACTAACATTTGAGCAGGTATACAATCCATTTGTAACAAGCTTCTGGTACCTACTACATTATAATTCATGCAACCTATATAGATTATCTGTCAACTTATATGAGTGGCTAATTGTTTAAAAAATGGTAGAGATTTCTTTTTGAATATGACTT
This sequence comes from Sapria himalayana, assembly GCA_029783825.1. NCBI lineage: Eukaryota > Viridiplantae > Streptophyta > Magnoliopsida > Malpighiales > Rafflesiaceae > Sapria > Sapria himalayana. The sequence goes on from JAREIK010000076.1 coordinate 115,628, forward strand.
CAAAATGGAAGATTTATTTGGTGAACTTCATGATGGGGCGCGACTTTGTCATGCAATGCAGCTCATAACTAATAATCAATCTATTCTCTTGGTTCGTTCTTTCCTCTACTCATGTTACCCTGGGTAGAAAATAAACTTAAAGTCCCATCCATGAGTCAATTTTGCCACAGAAAATTGTGGCTCCATCAGATTACAAGAAAAAATTAGCTAATTGCAGTGTTGCCTTGCAATATTTAAAGCAATCTAGTGCACAATTGTGTGATGAAGAAGGAATCACAATGTAGAAGATGACATTGTTGGTGGGGATAAAGATGACTATTTCATACTCTGGAATATATTTGTTCACTTGCAACTTTGTTTACCTAAACCTGAAACACTTTATTTCTATTATAGAAAGTTTGCTTTCTTTGATGCCTAGTTCATGTGGACTATTTCTATCAAAGGTTCAAAAATGTTGAAAAGAGCATTTGATTTTCATTTTATCACATGTGCAATGAATTCACATCACTTTTCTGGAAATATTCGATTACTATGCAAATAGTGGAATATGTAACTTTGAATGTTGTTCCGATGCTTTGAAGGTTGGATGCTGAATGAAATTGATGGTTTTGGAAAACAAAATTTGGTTAGCATCAAATTTATTATTTATATGGGTAGAGAAGATAGTCAATTGTGCCAGTTTTTTCATCTTTAATCAAAGCATGTATCATCTTTTATAGAGCGGAAAAATTTTTACTATATTAGTGAAATATACTACCATAAATAACAAAGTAGGTTTTCTTGTTGGTGGTGTATGTGTTGTTCCTCATGCCTAATCAGGGATATTATGAGATGGATCTCAAGAAAACATGGGAGTTGAAGAAATATGCCATTGTTTTTGATGCCAGAAGCTCGGGGAGTAGAGCGCATGTGTTCTATTTTGATCATAACATGGATCTCATTTCTATAGGCAATAGTCTTGAACTGTTTGTCTATGTAATTTTTCACTCTCATCTTTGATACTATTTATGTATACTGTTGTTAAATTATTTTTGTTTTACATCTCTCCTTTGTGCCTTTTTAAATTGCTACCTAACTTTGTTTAGTATTTCTGTTGAAACTAAACCACTCTGAATTGTTCAGGACAATGTGTAACGAGAACATATCAATTGGTTCATTTATGATATCTATCATACTATTTTAATGTTAGCTCCTAATTTTTATCTCAATTCTTGTTATAGATTAAGATGGGGTTGAGTGCATATGCCAAGGATTCACATGCTGCTACAAATTTACTTGTTTCTCTTCTTGATAAAGCTGTAGGTGTTGTCCCCTTGGAACCGCAACCGAAGACCCCAGTTAAAGTTGGGGTGGGTAAATTCTGCTTTTTTCTTTGGAAGTCATTTATTAGATTTTGTTATTTACTATGTTGTGCATTTTGATTTTCATGTAGGTTACTGCATTATTGAGAGCTCTTGAAGGTGATACATCTAGCAACATTTTGCAAGAAGTAAGCATTCATTTGTGTTTTGTTTATTTCTTACATGGAGTGTATATTTTCTTTCTATCAATATTTGCTTATTTGATTCCCTTTGATCAAGGTTAGAGATCTATTGAGAGAGAAAAGCATGCTAAAGTATGAAATACATGGTGTCACAATAATGGATGGTTCTCAACAAGGTTCTTATCAATGGGCATTCCCATTAAGCACTTAAACTCTTATTAAATTGCTATTTATAAGGATATGTCAATATGATAAGATAATTCTATTGTGCTCTGGATGAAAATATAGCATAGTGCCTTTTGAAGGGCAAAGGAACAAGGCCACATAATTGAACTTGGTAATACACAAAACTGACTGGGTGAGATTCTGCCTAAGGCATTTTCATCATCATTATTAATAAAAGTAGTGTAGCATCTCATGGGTGTGAATTGACTTAAAAGATTAATGGAACTTCTTTTCCTGATGTTCTTTTGAGGGACAAAAACTAGGCCCCATGTCAACAAAATATTTGAATTTTTAACCTACGGTAAGACTATTATTAGAGGTGGAAAATATTTTGAGCGGCCTAGCCGCACGACCATTTTGTATGGGCTGTGCCAATCCTAGAGGGAAGCCCCCTGTACCGCAATATCATGCAACACGACATTATCCAAATCACCAACCCGCCCTGCTCGAATTTGTCCTGGTTGACAAATTGTGTACACGTCATTCTCGAGTGCTACTGATCAGGTTGAAACTATCAACTTGATCTCACGTTCCAAGTTTGTTTTAAAACTACTAATGCAATGGATTAGGTCGAGCTGGACTCCCAATTCAAGCTAGACATGTGATCTCATGTACTATATTCTTTTTTATAAATGATGAGTGTCTAATCGTGCCAGATGGATGCATCATCTGGGATTATTGGTGTGTCACAACCTATAGTCATTTTAGATTATTAATTAATGAATTAAATTTCGACACAATGGCTATTCTAGTCATTACATAACCATCGACAATCAGTTGTTTAGATTCTATCAAGTCCAAATCCAACATTAAAAAATTAATTTTAAAGATTCAATTATTTTTATAAGTAGATAAAAAATTTATATTTTTTCTTTATATTCTATTTTTCTTTGTATGATTAACTATGATTTTCAAAATCAAAAGTTAAAATAAAATTTATTTTTTTATTTTTTTATTTTTTTATTTTTTTATTTTTTTATTTTTTTATTTTTTTATTTTTTTATTTTTTTATTTTTTTATTTTTTTATTATATTTTTAATTTTTACTATTTTATTTTTATAATATTACATATTTTAAAGTATGTAAATTATAATTTTATATAAATTTCTAATATATTAGTGATGTCTATTTAATTATTTATCTATCTATTAATCTGTTTATCATTCTCTAAATCTATCTATATATATGTGAATATATATATTATACTATCTATCAATCTATTTGTCTGTCTATCTAATAATATGTCTATTTATTTATGTATCTATCTGTCTAACTATCTATTTATCGTTTTGTTTATCTATTTGTCTAATCTAACCATATATCTATCTTTATAAATAAATAAATAAATAAATAAATAAATAAATATATATATATATATATATATATATATATATATATATATATATATATATATTTGTCTATCTATGTATCTAACTATCTATTTGTCAATCAATTTGTCTATATATCTATCTATCTATCTATTTATTTGTTTATCTATATGTATAACTATCTGTTTATCGACCAATCTATTAATCTGTCTGTCTATCATTTTATCTATCAATCTTTCTCTCTAACTAACTTTCTATCAATCAATCTATTTATCTATCTGTCAATCTATCTATCTATATATATGATTTGTTAATTTATATGTCTATCTTTTTTTTTGTCTATCTATCTATCTAATTATCTATCTATTTTTATATCTATCTATCTATCCATCTTTTTGTCAATCTTTCTAACTATTTGTCTATATATCTATTTGACTATCTGCCTGTTTATCTATCAGTCTATCTATGTATCTATCTGCCTCTTTATCTATCTATTTATCTAACATCTATCATTCTTTCTATTTGTCTATTTGTATGTCTATTTATTTATTTATATGTCATACAAATGATCTATATTTTTTTCTATTTATCTATCAATATTTATTCTATCTATCTATTAATCTTACTATATGTCTATCAATATATCTATCAATCTAATAATCTATCTTTCTATCTATTTATATATATACATTTCTATCAATATGTATATCTATCTTTCTATCTATTTGTCTTTTATTTTGTATATCAAACTTTCTATAAATCTATATATAAATCTATCTATAAATCAATCAATTAATCTTTATATTAATTTGTCTATAAATTATTCTAGATATTTGTCTATTTAAATAGCTTTCTATGAATCAATCTATTTATCTATCTATATGTCTATCTGTCAGTCTATCTCTCTATCTGACTATCCATCTATATATTTTTGTACCTATCAATGTATCAATCAATCTATCTATCTGTTTATTTATCTTTATGTCTAACTATCTCTATAAATAACTATCTTTCTATATATATATATATATATATATATATATATATATATATATGTCTATCTATTTGTCTATCAATCTATTGATCAATCTATATATCTATCTATTTATCTATCAATTGATCTGTCTATCTATCTGTATATCAATTTATCTATCTGTCTGTCTATCTATCTATCTATATATTTACCTAATTTTCTATTTATCTGTCTATCTATCTATTAACTATATATTAATATATCTATTTACCTTTCTATCTATTATCTATCAATCTATATGTATATCTAACTTTTTATCTATCAATCAATATTTCTATATTTCTTTCTTTCTTTCTTTCTTTATTTCTAAGTATCTATCTATCTATCTACTTTTTGCATATCTATCTATCTATCTACTTTTTGCCTATCTATCTATCTACTTTTTGCCTATCTATCTATCTATCTATATATATGTCTATCTAATTGTCTTACTATTAGTCTATATAGATATATATGTCTATCTTTATGTGTGTGTGTGTGTGTGTGTATATATATATATATCTATTTGTCTAACTATTTGTCTATCTATTTATCTATCTATCTGTCTAACTTTCTTTATGCTTAAATATATAATCTATATGTCTATCTATCTTTGTACCTATCTGTAAATTTATCTGTATATCTGTATATCTGTGTATCTGTCTATCTATCTATCTATCTGACACTCTACCTATCTATCTATCTATCTATTTGTAATTTATATGTCAATCTATCCATTTATCTAAATATCTATCTTTCTATATACCCATATATCTATCTTGTTGTCTATCTATCTCTTTATCTATCTATCTAATAATCTATCTATTGATTTTTCTTTCAATAAGTCTATCAAAATCTCTATAAATCTATCTATGAATCTATCAATTTGTCTATCAATCCATGTATCTATTTTCTATCTGTCTGTCTATCTGTATGTCTATGTATCTATCTGTCTATCTATCGATCTGTATGTCTATGTATCTATATATCTTTCTGTCTGTCTGTCTATATGTATGTCTGTTGATCTATCAGTCTATCTCATTATCTATCTATGTATTTATGTGTGTGTGTATCTTTCTATCTATTGGAATATCTTTCTATATATTTATCTATTTGTGTATCTATAAATCTATTTATCTTTTTATCTATCTCTTTATCTATCTGTCTGATTATATGTCTATCTATTTTCTATTTGCCTTTCTTTTTTCTATCTTTTTATCTATCTATCTTCCTAATAATTTGTCTATATATTTGTCTGTCTATCTATCTATATATCTATTTGTCTATCTCTTTATCTATATATATATATATATATATCTGTCTGTCTATCTATATATCAATTTATCTAACTAACATCTAATAATTTATCTATCTATCTATCTATCTATAAGTCTATTTATTTGTCTATCTATCCATTTATCTATATTATGTCTATCAATCTATCTATCTATTTGTCTTTCAATTTGTAAACCAATCTATCTATCAATATATCTATCAATTTGTCTATCAATATGCCTATCAATCTATATATTAATCTGTCTATCAATCAAATTATCTTTCTATCTATCTATGTATTTTTCTATTTATCTATCAATCTATTTCTCTATCTATGTCGATGTCTATTTATCTATCTATATATAAGTCTATCTATCTAGCTATCTATATATCTATCTATTTGTATGTCTATTAGTCTATCTGTCTATCTTCTTGTCTATCTATCTATCTATCTATTTATTTATCTATCTATTCGTCTTATTTTTATATCTAGTTCTTAATCAAATTATCAAACTATATATCTCTTTGTCAATCAATCAATCATTCAGTCAATCTATATGTCTATCTATCTGTATAATAACCTGACTAATTATCTATTTGTCTATCTATCTATCTATTTATCTGTTTCGTTATTTGTTTATCTATCTATCTATCTATCCAATTTTCTATCTATTTATTTATCTATTTATCTATCTATCATTCCATCTATCATTGTGTCTATCTATCTATCGATCAATCAATCTATCTATCCATCATATATATGTCTTTCTTTATGCCTATCAATCTGACTATCTATCTATCTATCTATTTGTCTATCTTTATGTCTATGTATATATCTATTTAATAGTCTATCTATTAATCAATCTATCTATATATATATATATCTAATGTGTCTATCTATATATCTATCATTCACTACAAGAAAAATCCCATATAGCTTGGGACAATTCCCTAGCTATATGGAAGATTTCTGTTGCTAAATGGTAAATAGCAACGGAATATCAATGGATCGTGTCCCCTTTCTAAAGTGCTTCTTGCTAAATTTAAGCTACGAAATTTTCTATAGCTAAAAAATTAGCAATGAAAAATTCCCTCGCTAAAAAAGAAAAATTCTATTGCTAAAATAACAAGATAAATGAAATATTTCGTAGTTAAACAAAAATAACGATGGTTAAATCCCTAGCTAAAGTACCTAGCATTAGAAAATTAGTAATGAAATATTCGTCGCTAATTTTAATAATTTCCTTGCTAAATAAGCTAGGGAAATTTCCTTCTGTAAATTAGTGAGGGATTTTTACCTCGCTAATTTAGCTAGGAAATTTTTGCTAGCTATTTTAATTTCAAAAATATTTACATAATTTAAAAAATTTAAAAATTTTTTAATTAAATAATTTATTATTTTTAAATCATATTGAATAAAAATTGAAACTATAAATAATTTATAATAAACAAAAAATAAAATCATTTAATATTTTATTCAAATCCAATATTTTACATAATTGAAACAAAAAAAATAACCAACTTTTATTTTTATTCTCAATGTATCTACCGATAGTGTATAAAGTATAATATATCCATTCATTGATGTTACTTTCTCTCCCTTTGCTCCTCCGATCATCATTTCTCTACACCGACAAAGCTGTCCGAGTCACAGCATGTAATGTCTAGTGAAAAATCTCATCACTTATAGAAGCTTTGTATGAGGAACAATGCGGCATCATATCTGTAAGAAAATTAAACAACTTATCAAAAAAAAGTTATGTTTTGATACATATATAATCATGTAGTATATATGTAAATATATACTAGCAATTCACTCGTATATATATTACTATAGTATATGTACATATAAACAAAAGTATAAGTGTACATATGAACTAAGTACAAATATACACAGTATATACGTACATAATATACTATAGTATTAAATGTACGTATATACGGACTTTATTCGTATGTATATATTTCAATAGGTGCTGTTGTTTCTGCTCCCAATACCACTCCTGCCACTGCTACCATTATCACTGTCACTGCCAATACCACTACTGCTGTCGCAGCTGGCACCATTGCCGCTACTGCCGAAGCTGCAGCCGCTGGCCACTGTGGCAACTGCCACCGCTGCCCCCGCTGCCGTAGCTGCCCCTACAAGCTGTTGTGGCCACTACCGTCGCTGCTACTACCACCGCCTCTACTTTCGTTGCTTCCTATGCTATCGCTTCTTCCTATGTAACTACTGCTACCGTGACTACTACCACTGCTTCCGGTGTAGCTGCTACCTCTGCCTTCTATGCCGCCACTTCCTTCGCTGCCTCCGCAGCAGTTGCTGCCTCTACTGCCATTGCCGTAGCAGCTGCCGCCATGGCTACTGCCACCCCTGACGATGATGCTGCAGGCATTGCTGCTACCGCTATAACCACCCTCCATGCCACTACCACCTCTACTGTCATTGCCGCCGCCGCCGCAATCACTATTACCATAGCTACCTCTGATGATAAATAGGCTTTTACATACTTATAATAGGCTAAAACTATACCCAAAAATTTTGGACAAACACAAACATATTCACAGATATATAAAAATAGTTATTATAGACATGAACAAATAAAATTACAGTTGAATGTAATACAATTTAAAAAAAATTAATTAAATAATTTAAGATTTTAAAAATAAATTCACTAAAAACAAAAACTATAAAAGAAAATTTTAAATTAAAAAAAATTCATTCAATAACTTATTCTAATACAATATTTTAAATAACAAAAACAAAAAAATAATAAAAATTATATTATATCTTATTAATCAATGTATCTACCAAATGTGCATAAAGTATAATCTATCAATGCATTGATGTTGCTTTCTGTCCCACTACTCCTCCGATCACCAACTTTCTGCACCGAAAATGCTCTCCTACTCACGCTGCTTCATGTTTGTTGAAATATGTATTCACTTATACAAGCTTCATATGGAAAACAATGCGGTACCATATCTGTAAGAAATTTAAACCACCAAATCAAATCAAATTAAATAAAATATAAGTATATTTTGATAAATATATATTGCTGCATTAAATATGTACATATATACTAGCATTTAACTCGTACAGTTATTACTACAGTATATGTACATATAAACTGTAGTATTATGCGTACATATATACTAAGTACATATATATACTTAGTATATATGTACGCAAAATATTGTAGTATTATATGTACGTATATACTGACTATATACGTACGTATATACCACATATATTGCCGTTGCTGCTGCTCTCGCTACCGCTACTGCTACCACTACCCCTGTTGCTCTCGTTATCGCTACCACTACCACTGCCAATGCCACTACCCCCGGCATGGCTCTCGCTCCCGCTGTTACTGCCACAGCCGGTGCTGTCGGTGCTACAGCTACCGGTGCTACAGCTGCCGGTGCTGCCGCTGCTATAGCTGCTGGTGCTGCCGCTCCTGCCACCACCACTACTACCGCCGTAGCTGCTGCTGCAGCGTCTGTTGCTGATGCCGCTACTGCCGCTGCTGCCTCTTATGTCATTGTTGTTGCTTTTTCCACAGCTATCACAGCTGCCACTGATGTCGGCTCAGCCGCTGCTGCCGGTGCTGTGGCCATTGCCTCTTTCCCTGCCGCCACATCTGTCGCTGCCGTCTCTGACACTGCTACTGCTACTGATTATGGGCTTTTACATTCCTATAATATGATAAACTCTACCCAACAAATTAAGAGACACAAAACATATTCACAGATATATAAAAACAAATATTTTAGACATGAACAAATACAAATTAAAGTTTATTCTTATACAGCTTCACCAAAAATCCAAAAGATGTCCAGCAATTATGTTTAGAGATAAAGAGAGTACAGAAATATAATGTTTTTAGAAAAATAATGATAATATAAGCTAGCCCTCTTTTTTATAAAGTTAAAATCGCTTAAAATGGGACCCATACATTGGAAGGACCATGGAAACGTCAGAATGCTTTGAATTAGGATTTTTTTCTTTTCTCTCACATTATGTGTCCTACAAAGATTCATAATTTGGTTAATAAAAAAGCAAAGAACAAAACCAAAATAAAAAAAATTGATACTTGCAACAAAATATCATAATTATTTTCTATACATAGACAAAAATAAATAACAGTTCATAAATAATTCTAATATTTAATCATCCTCATAATTTATAGGGAATGCTAGCCTTTCCTGCAAGGATACGTAGCTGGATCTCGGAATGCTATCTGATGCACCAATGCTGCTAACTGTGACTCCATATAAGACATCTGCTATTGCATTGCTTTTTTAATATCTTTAATTTCTTGCATTCTTCCATCAAATTAGTTATCTGCTCATCCATCTTTTTCAGTTCGGTTTCCATATCTACAATATGTTCATTTGTTTCTTGTGCTTGTTGTTCGACTACCTCATTTACCATTGCTAAGATAGATGAATTAGAAGCATGTCTGCTACAACAAAATGCCACTCCCTTAGAGCAGGTTCCGTACACTCATTGCTTCTTTCGAACTCATATTGTCTCCAAATAAATTGGATAATAGTCAATTGGTTGAAGATTTATAGAACCCTCAACTTGTTGATGAGCAGCTGTCACACGTTCCTCCATTAGGTCCTGAGATAAAATGGAGATAAAAACTATTCTAGATTTACAAAAAATAAAATAAAATGTTGCATTCAAAATAATTTTTATAATGTACTGTAGTTTTATAAAGTCTAATTAATATAACAATTTCTTACTACAATCATCTGAGACTTGTTGTCAACATACTGACCATTCACATTATTTACATGCATCTTTTGAAAATCTCATAGAAATTTGGATCTCGACCCAATTCTCTAGCCTACAATATGTTTTATTAATTCATAAAAAAACAAATGATAAAAAAATGTAACAAATTTATTAAAAGCATGTAAAGATTATACATATTGGACTATTAGGACAAACACAATATATATATATGTTTAGAATTTTAAATTTGTACCAAATCTCGAGCATGTTCAATGCTCGATTTTGAACCTCCTATGTGTCGATAGATTTTGTACCTAATCAAGCAACCTCACTTCATCGATTTTTGTTGGCAATATCTGATTTTTTCTTCACATCTAGCTCCTCCCAATATTTAAACCACATGGGCCAATCTTCCTCGGATATAAAATCAGGCCTTTCTTTAATTTTTTTTAATTTATGAAAAATATCAGAATACCATTGAGCTGTTTTGATCTCCCATAATGACTTTATCTTTCAATCAAATTTTGGTGGCCATGTGCATTGATTCTATAAAAAATGACAAAAGAATTTATATTAACAATAAGAACATAATTATTTACTGCTTGAATAATAACCAACATAAAAGTTAAGTAATTAGATAATACTTTTTCATTTCTTTTGTTTTGTTATTTTTACCTGAAAGTCATTTAAATATGACTCATTTGTCAATTGAGAAACTTTCTTCCAGGAGAAAGTAATTATAGTCTTTGTAATTACTATACAATAAAACTATACATTTTTCTTGAAAGCCTTTGTAAAACTTTCTTTTGTTTTGTTATTTTGCTTTGGCATCAGCCATTTTCTTGAAAGCCTTTGTAATTATAGTCGAACACTTGTGAGATGTAATAAAACTATTCAAATAAATATATAACATAGAAAACAAACAAATCATAATAATATAAAAAAACCACTGATTGTAACATCAAATTTTTTTTTCAAATCATTTTTACATTTTTCTTTTACCTCTCATCCACAATATCAATTTCTAACTTTGAACTGACTTAAGAAGAAAGCACAACAATGATGCTGGTGGAATTGTAAATGGGGGAACAATCAGTGTAAATTATAAGATTGTGATGGATCAAAAGTGTGAGCAGGAAGCATAATCGGTGGTGGGCTTACATCTGATAAAGGTGTTAGTAGAGGTCTCAATGATGATAATGGTGATAGAAATGGAGATGGTGATTGTGATGTTGAAGTCAGGATATGGTGGCTATGAGCTGGTACTGATTCTGGAACATTATGTAACATACCAGTTGAATTTGGTTCATTTCTGTGTCCAAGTCAAGCTCAACCACGACCACGTCCTTTAGGTGTCATCTACTGTACAAAATAAAACAAAGAACAAAAAATTGAAAAATAATGAACAAGCATGAATTTTCGAATAAAACACACCGATAGATTTCAATAAAATATAAAACGTTTTTGATAGTTTAAATTTATGATAAAATTATAACAATTTAATTATCAGCATCACTGTCATCATCCAATGGATATTCTGATATTTTGTCTGATTCTAAAAGAAGTTCGAACTCATCTTCAGATAGAAATTAATCATCTTCAATTTCTATTGTGCTACCATTTGAGTCATATTAATTTTTTGGATCTTCATCTACATTCAAAGGCTCAATATTATTTATGTCATCTTTTTGGAATGCTGGTACAATTTCTACGTTTGCACTTCTTTGGCGCGACGGTGATACTTCAAATTTTGATCGTGCTTTGATCTTGCAAATCGCCGACCAATCTTTCTTTTCATGAGATAAACTCGGATATGTACAATAATATACTTGAGCGGATTGAACTACCATAATAAATGGCACATTTCGATTATATCTGTGTCTATGGTTAACATCCACTAGCTTATAATTCGAATGAATCTTTTTGCCCACATTTGGTTTAGGATCAAACCACTTGCACTTAAATAATACATTCCTATTATTTTTGAGTCCATGATACTCCAACTCAATAACTTCTTTGAGTTAACAATAATAATCAATCTCATCTGCACTATATTCTGCCCCTTTAATACATACACCACTATTCATTGTTATTTTAGAAGAACCATGCCCGATTGTGTGAAATTTATATCCATTAAAAAAATACCTAGGATAGGTTTTCACATATCAAAATGGGCATTTACTTAGATTCTGAATAAAAATATTTGAATATCCATTTGAAGGATCAATTACCTATGACATTAATTAAAAAAATTGAAATTTACAAATAAAGATAAAAATAAATTAAATAATTCAAAATTTAAAACTTATTAATTCTCACATAAATTTTGAACCAATTTGCAAATTCATTTTCTAGCATATAATCGACATCATTGTTGGAAATTGATGGTTACCTATATTTTAACTGCTCAATATAAATACTGCAAAAATATAAAAAGAGAAAAAAAATGTATATCGATTTTAATAATTCCTATAAAAGATAACCTTAAACTATGATTTAACCTGCAACCATTTTGTGTATACATACTCAATGTATAGTGCAACCTCCTCACAATTAAGTAAAACGTAGGTCCTGGTTGCTTCGTACTCTTAATCTGGCATACATCTTTTCATTACTCTTTCAAATGCTCTTACAGGGTACTTGAATATAGATAGTTTGTCCACAAAATCATCTTTTACCATCTCATGACCTTCATAATTCCACGGCACATTTCAATTCTTTGTATTGACATGATCATCAAAATAATAAGAACAAAATGATGATGTTTCTTCTACTAAATATGCATTGGAAATTGAACCTTCAACTTTTGCCTTGTTTCTAACATTCCATTTCAACTTACGAAGATACCTACAACCACAATGTTAGGTTTCAATTTGATTAAATTACAATATTACTTAAATTATAAAATAATAATACATATCAAATTATATGTATTTACCTCTCAAAAGGATACATCCACCTGAATTGCACTAGCCCAACAATCCTTACTTCATATGCCAAATAGACTGGCAAATGCTCCATTGAGTCAAAAAAACTCGGTGGGAATATCTGTTCTAGCTTACAAATAATAAGTGGAATGTCATTCTCTAGCATCACCATGTCATCTATTTTGATTGTGGTTGTAGTTAGATGTTTGAAAAACAAAGTTAGTTCTGTAAGGACCTTCCAAATACTTTGTGGAAGTAATTCACGGAATGAAATTGGTATTAATCTCTACATAAATACATGACTGTTATGACTTTTCATTTCAAATAACTTTAGATTCTTCATTTCCATGCATCTACCCATATTTGTCTTGCCTTCTTATCAAGTGTGTAGTAAGCTTTAGAGAATTTTTTTTGTTTGCTCATTCAGTTTCAATTCAGGCCGCCGACATTAATCATTCAGCTCTTGTCTTGATTTTAAAGTGTCGTTTGTTTTTCCATCTACATTAAGGACATTGTTCAAAACATTGTCAAAAACATCTTTTTCAATATGCATTACATCTAAGTTATGCTGAATTAAATTGGACTTCCAATAGGGTAAATCCCAAAAAATACTACGTTTCTTCCCGCAAAAAAATTTCACTATTGGTCCATTACTTCTAGTAGCATCCTTTCAGTTACTTTCTTCAAACCCAAACTATGAATTTCTGTAATAATATCATCTCCTGAACGAATAGCTAGTGTAATTGTCATCACAGTTTTATTTCTTCAAAATGCAGTTATATTTCTTCAAAATGGATGATTCGTAGGTAGAAACTTATGATGGTTATCAAACCATTACTATTTACCACTAAATTTGAGGGTGAATGACTCAGAAGTTGACATGCAATATGGGCATGCGAATCATCTTGCAGTACTCCAGCCAGACAATATTGAATATGTTGGAAAGTCATTTATCATCCACATAAGGGCTGCCCACATAAAAAAATTTTGCTTCTTTTAGATTTCATATCTATTCATGGAAAAATCCCACAAATGATTTAACTCTGCAATAAGAGACTGTAAGAAAATATCCATCATGTCTTTCGGATTTTTTGGCCCTTGAACCAATATTGACAAAAATATATATTGCTCCTTCATACACAACTGTAGAGGCAAGTTATAAGGCGTCACTATCACTGGCCATGTTAAATAATATTGTCTAGATTGCCCAAATAGGCTGAAATCCATCAATGCAAAGACCCAATCTCACATTTCGACTTTCTACTGCAAAATCTTGCTGTATATAATTAAAAAGGATCCAAGTAGGTGAATCTGATGGATGACGTATTACCCCTTCTTCAACCTCATGCTTGGAATACCACATCATATCATTTGCTGTAGCATTTAATGCATAGTCTCTGTAATAGTGGAATTAATGGAAAATAATACATCTTCTTGAAGACAACCTTCAATTTTTTTTGGGTTTCTACAGCACGAGGTACCTTCCTAAATCGAAGATGGCCACAAAACTTACATCTAATTAAATCACTATCACCACCCCATTATAACATGCATCAATTTAAACAAAATCAATTTTTTTCACTGGTAACCCATTCCTCGTAGTAACTTGTTAGTGTTGTAAAAGTTGTTAGTCATCAAATTATTATACAGAACAATCTCATTCATCAGTTCTATCACCTGATCAAATAATTTCTCAGACATATGATTTTCTGACTTAATGCACATTTGACGACCCACAAGTGACAATTGCAAATGTGTTTTACAACCAGGCCACAACTCATTATCTGTTGCTTTAAGCATTTCATAAAATTTCTAAGCTTCAGGATTAGGTAGTTCATCCATGTAATCCATATTCAAGTCAGAACCAGTAGCTTCCATGATCATTCTATGGTATGTGTTTGATGATTCTTCACCACAAGAAAATGATTTAATACCCTAATTTTGGTTAATATTCAGAGCCTTTGTACTTTTTCCATGATAAATCCAAACAAGATAATTGGCACAAAGTCATATTTTTCCAAATGATATCTTATAGTGTTTGCCTCATGAAAGGGATATTCTGACAGTTTTGATGATTACATGGATACTTAATTTTTTCTCCATCCTTCAATCTCAATTAACTACATACAAAATTGATGAAAGTTTCAAGCCCAGTCAAAAAATCTTTATTAAAAAATCCAGTAATAACCCTTTTGTACATCCACTAATATTTGAGCGATTTTGCCTTGTTTTAATTACATAAAATAATGCTCAATTATTAATATAAATAAAACATTCTATTACTTCAAAATATACAAAGAATAAAATAAAATTACTTATAGATGAATATTTAAATTTAAATATCGTGAATATAGTGGCAAGCCATTTGCACAATCTACATTAATAGATAACGTAATTTTTAGCATGATAAAGATTAGAAGATATCATAGTTATACTAGATAAACGGTGCAAAGTACAATAATGCACAAGAAATGAAAGCAAAAAAATACATTTAATGTTTGAAGGAGGAGAGGGAGAGAGAGATAAGGTGGTGAAAGAGATGGGTAGAGAAATCGAGAGATGGGGGGAGAGAGAGAGAGAGAGGGAGAGAAAAGGAGGGAGAGAGAGTGGGAGAGAAAAGGTGAAAGAGAGAGGGGGAGAGAGGGAAAGAGAGAGAGGAAGAGAGAGAGGAAGAGAGAGGGAGAGAGGGGGTAGAGAGAGAGAGAACAAGCAAGAAAGAAGAGCCAAAGAAAATAACACGAGAGAGAGTGTTACATAAAGAAAAAGAGGAAGTGAAAGATAGAAAGAATTATAGAAGGAGAGAAAGACACATAGAGAGTATAGTGTTAGAATGAAGAATTATATAAAAGAAAATATAAGTTCTTCAGTACAAACCTATCAAATATTACATTTTTTGTTATACATAAGTTCATATTTGAGCCTGAGGCCCAAGGGCTGAGATTAGGTAATAGTATGACCCTTATTTGTATTATACCATATATTAGTCTGATCAACGACACTCTCATGCTATGTGCTTACATGTTATCGATATTATATCTTTAGCCATTTTATTCCAAGTTGGTGCAACAAAATAGTATTATCCCATATATAATTATATGTTAGGATACATATAGTAAATATAGTTATAAATAGTTACATTTAGTTTAACATATAATTATATATAGATATATGCATACAAGTAGTTATAAGTAAATATAAATAAATGAATACAAAGTTATAAACAATAATATAGATTTACATATATGTATACATATATGTTCACATAATTAAAAATAAAGTTATATTTATTTATATAGAATTTATATAGTTATACAAATATTTATATATAATCATACACATTTAGTTAAACATTATGTTGTATGTTTTTATATATATAATTATAAATATAGTTACATGTGGTTATACATATAGTTACACGTATAGTTAAACTTATATTTATAAATGTATGTATATATATTTTTTCATATAATTTCATATATTTATCCATATAGTTATATATAGGTATGGAAATACTAAAATATATTTTTTATACTAATATATAAAACTACATATTAAAATTCATGTTGTTAATTATATATTTAAATATAGTTATGTATAAAGTATTTATAGTTATACATATATTAAGATTTAATTATTTATAGTTATATGTTAATACATATAGTATATATAGGTATTAATATTTTTATATATTTAAACATATAGTTATATATAAATATATTAATACAAATAGTTATACACAAATATATAAAGTTATCAATAAATATATAGATTTCTATATATGTATACATAGTTATAAATATAGTTATATTTAATGTTGTAGAATGTTATATAATTATACAAATATTTATATATAGTTATAAAAATATTTATACATAGTTATACTCATACAGTTAAATATTATATTGTATGTTATTATACATGTAATTATAAATATAGTTAAATGTGGGTATACTTATAGTTACACAAATACTTATAATTCTAAACACTTAAAATAATCAATTCCTACTTGCATTATAATGATAAAGATTTTTGAATCCAAGATTTCTAAAAAGTTACTAGTTGGATGGTTAGTGACATCATTAAATAGGTGTAAGCCTTGGGTTTTAACCTATCATTTTTCTTTAAAGAAGTATATTTTGGTAAACTCTATGAGAATTAAAAATTGATTTTTGATTTCTGAAACTATTATTTTAGATTTAAATTTTATAAAAACTTATGTGAGATAAACAAAGCTGATACATTTCGGTGTAATAAAAGTGGATAAAGTTATAATATTATATGAAAAAATATTAAGTGGAACCAACATTAAAATAATTATATTTTTTTACAATTTTTAATTTTAATATAACATTTGGGGACCCAAATCCAAAAAATATATGATTTGGGTCTTCCAAATTCATATACTGATAATTACCTTCATTTTTTCATACGGAATGCATATACTCAAGTATGCATATGAGTTTATGTAGAAACTCATTATTTCGTAAACAAAAACATATGCATATGGAGTTCATAAATAATTTGTGTGCATAAACATATGGATTAACTCATTCTTGCAAACTGAGTAAGCTGAAAAAAGTTTATGCATAAAGTTTTTTTAATTATATTGGGATAATTATTAGTATCTGAATATAGGTACTAAAATATAACCCAAATCATAGATATATATATTTTTGGATTCCATAACATAATTATTCATTATATATGTGTGTGTGTGTGTGTGTGTGTGTGTGTGTGTGTAGATTAAGGATGAAAATATTAAGTATTATTATTAGTGTTGTGGAGGAATTCCTTTTTTTTTGCAAAGTTAGATAAAATTAGTGCTGTGTTTGGATACAACAAATTATAAAGAATATTACTTTCATTGTCAAAAAAATCTATTTAATAAAATTTAAAGTTAAACTAATTTAAGAAAATACTTCTCATAGTAATATTCCTACCTTTTAGTGGTATCAATGCATAATATTAAATTGTTTTTGTTATTTTGTTTTGTAATTTAAGAGATCCAAGCCTAAAATTTTTTTCTATTTGAAGATTAGAATGGTTAGGATTTCTTGTAATGCATGTAATTGCTACTTAAGAGCTATAAGGCTAATCTAATTTTTTCATCATCTTCAACTTTTTCTCCATCTCTTACTGCTTCTTCTTCATCTTTTTCTACTTCTTCTTCTTGTACTGCTACTACCACAAATGAGTATCTACTTTCAAATGAAAATGCTCATTTATAGATGAGATAATATTTCTTTATACTTTTCTTTAACATGGTCTATAGTATATGCAAATTAAAGATAAAAGTATAGATTATAGTTCAATTGAGAAAGCTTACTAATAATGAGAATCTAATTGCAAATAGAGTATAAAGGGTAGATTAATTACCAATTTTGCAAGATTAATAATAGATGAGTATCGACTTGCAACATATAGGAATCCATTTGTAAGAGCATATGTTTGAGTGGTTGATTTGCCATTGTTGACAACTTCCTTGATTTGATAGAGCATAGTGATATATGTATCTCACACATCAACCATGATACAACATCAATATACATTTTTTTACAAGGTAAATGGTCTTGAGGTTGGTAATATATATTCTACAAATCATCTCCATTGGAGAAACTAAGGTCTTTAAAGACTAACTATGGTCTCGTTTAATAATAATATTTTCTCTATGACAAGATTAATCAATCAAAAAGTTTTGTTACCTAACAACAACAAATCAATAGAGCAAGCAAAGACATGAATATTCAATTGATATGCCTTCCAATCTCAAAAGATTATCAAAAGATAACCATCAATGGGTTTCAAACCAATTTGAAAAATATTATAGCTCAAATATCAAACCAGTTAATTAAATATGATAATTTTGAATTAAATCACAAAATTATTTTTCATTTTCCCAAACTATACTTAATAGAGTTGAATTAATAAATAGAATATATATATATATATATATATATATATATATATATATATATATTCACATTATTTTTATTACACACACACACACACACACACTACAAAAATTATGAATAGATTAACCGAAATGGCTTTTCTAGATTTTTCAAAAATGATGTTAAATGCATAGAACATAGTAATTTTAATAATGCAAAAATTATTAAACAAATATACACACTACCATAAAATAAACAAACACAACAAAAAACTTACACTATCAAAAAATACACTGCTAAAAAACTTACCATAAATAACACAATCTATGATCATACACATACTCTCATTTTATCATTCATATATAGCAAAATATAGATTAAAACTATTTGTTTTTGAATAATTATTCTAAAAAATTTATTTTTTTAGAATAATTATTAGAATCATCTTTTTGTGCTCTTCATGCAATATAGATAATAAATCAAGAACATATGTATTTTTTTTTTCGTACTCCTCACTCAAGAACACCCGTGAACAAAAACATTAGCAATGGGCCATGAATAATTGAAGTTTTAAATAGAAATATTTATAACCATTACAAAAGAAAAAGATACCAGCAAACTATAGGATCAAAATCACCCAAACCATGATAAAGAAGTTCACCCACTTAATACCAACATGCCCAAACAACGCATAACAATTTTTTCATTTCACATCTATGGTAAAAAAAAGTATAGTTATAATTATGTTTAAATAGTTTATGTATACTTTTTTATAGTTATATATATATAGTTATGTTTAAACACACTTATTTAAAGCAAACTTATATTTATATATACTATTTTTGTATACAGTATGTAGTTATTTATATTGAAAATTTTTTTAATTTGGCATACCTATTATGCACCATCAAAATCTACACAATGACAAAGCATTATATCACAAATGCATGAAGTATTTATATGATTAAGTATATATACACAATCCAAAAACACCATGGTGAATAAAGGAGAAGAATTTCAGAAACATTAAAACTTAAGCTTAATCAACTTAATCGATGAAGAATAAAAATATAAAACATACCTCAAATCAAATAAAAATTAAAACATAAACATCGAAATTGAGTATATGTTGAAGCATCGGTGTCGAGGGATGGATGGCCTTCTGCGGAGGTTCGCATAACTTAAGTGTCGGTGTCGACGAAGATAATCGGTGTCGAAGAAGATAATCAAATTTTTTATATTTTTAATTATTATAACATTAAATAAATAATATATATATATATATATAATCAAAACGACTAATTAATTGTATTAACTATAAAAAATTTTCGAACAAAATTAATGTGCATGTTGCAAGGCACAAATGAAAAATAAATACCTTAATATTTTTTATTATAATGTTAATATAAACAATAAATATATAAACAATAAAAAAATATGATTACCCTTATAAAAAAAATCAAATAGGTATAAAATTAACAAACTCCATATAATTAGACATAAATGAAAAGATGATTTGCCTTCTAGTCACTCGCCTAAGAATTATAAAATACTATTAATATTAAAAATATATAAAAATTTATATTTTATCGTTTAAAATATTTAAGTCATATTTATTATTTTAATAAAAAATTAATGTTAAAAGCTAATAATCAAAATATTACTCAATTGTTTAATTCGTATAATTTTTTTAAGCGCAAACATCTATGTATTTATTTATAAATATTAATTTATTTTCTTTTAACTTTATTAAAAAAATTATATTTATATTATATTTCAAGATTTTCAAATATTGTATTATTTATTTATTTAATAGTTTTCTATAAAAATAACATTTTTTTACTTATAATAATATTAATTTTTACTAGTTTATTCGTCAATTCAGATAATTTATAAATATTTTCTATTTTATTATATAATGAATTAATTTATATTTATATTAATAAATATTTTAATATATGTCAATTTAATTTTTAAAATAAAGAAAAAAATTATTATACTTATTGAATTTAATATTTAATGTTACTTTAATACAAATTTTTAAGGTTTTTATTTTAAAATTTTAGAAAAATTTTTTGTATAATTTTATAAAAAATTAATACATCATAAAAATAGTTAATTTATTCATTATTAATATACATAATTGTTTTTTGTATTTGGATATTTTTTTAAATTATTTATTTAAAATATAATTTTTTATGATTTTATGAGGAGAATGTATGTTTCAAGGATTGCTGATCTATAGACCATTAACATACATTTAATTAACAAAATTAAATAAAATATTAAAACTAATAAAAAATAAAAAAAATTATATAAATAAATATTCGTTAGGGAAATGCCATTGCAAAATCTGTAGCTAAATTACGGATTTAATAAGGTAGAAAAAATTCATCGCTATATTAAATATTTTACTAGCTCGAGAAAATCTGTCGCTAAATCATAGATTTTATTAGCATGAGAAATTCTGTCACTAAATCCATCACTAAATCATGGATTCTATTAGCAAGAAAAATTTCGTTACTAAATTCCTCGCTAAATCATAGATTCAATTAGAAATGGAAATTTCGTCGCTAAATTTATCGCTAAACCATTGATTTTATTAATAAGGGAAATTCCGTCGCTAAATCCGTCGCTAAATAATAGATTTTATTAGCAAGGAAAATTCTGTCACTAAATCATCGATTTTATTAGCAAGGGGAATTCCATCTTTTAATCCGTCGCTAAATGATGGATTTTATTAGCAAGGTAAAATCTTTCGCTAAATCAGTCGCTAAATAATGGCTTGTATTAGCAAGAAAAAATCCCTCGCTAAATACGTCACTAAATAATGACTTGTATTAGCAAGGGAAAATCTCTCGCTAAATCCATCACTAAATAATGGCTGGTATTAAAGAGGGATATTCCGTCGCTAATCCATCAGTAAATTCCCCGCTTTTCTTGAGCAGAATTTACGAAAATTTTTCGTCACTAATTCATCGCAAATTCCGACGCTAAAAAACCCCACTTTTCTTGAACTGGATTTTACGAAAATCTTTCCGTCGCTAATCCATTGCTAAATCCCCTATTTTTTATGGAATTTACAAAAAATTTACTGTCGCTAATCCATTGCTATTTAGCTAGAGATTGATCTCTAGAGAAAATTCCTTAGCAAAAACAAATTTTTCTTAGTGATTCTATCTATTTGTCTATCTACCTATTAATGTATCTCTCTATCTATCTATCTATTTATGTATCAAGTATGTCTATCTATTTATTATCTTTCTATCAATCTATCTTTCAAACTATTTATATATCTATCTATATATCATTTTAATAGTCTATCTAATAGTATATATATATCTAACTATCTATCTGTCTATCTATTTGAATGTCTAAAAGTCAATCTGTCTATCTATCTGTCTGTTTATTAGTCTATCAATCTATCTACATATGTATCTGTCAGTCTATTTGTCTAACTATCTATCAGTCTATATATCTGTCTATCTATCTATCTATCTCTCTAAATATTACTTTGTATATCTGACTATCTATTTGTATGTATATATTTCTATTTATCTGTCTATCTATCTATATGTATATCTATATATATAAATGTTTATCTATCTATTTATCTATATGTTTGTCTATCTATCTGTATATCTATTTCTTTATATGTATGTCTATCTATGTATATATCTATCTATCTGTCTGTCTATCTATCTATCTATCTATTTGTGTATCCATCCATCTATATGTCTATCTATCTGTCTATCTATCTGTTTATCAATCAATCAATCTATCTATCTATCGATTTATCTATCTATATATCTATCGATTTATCTATCTATCTATCTATATATTTCTATAACTATTTGTCTATCTATTTATTTATGTGTCTGTCTATTTATCTATCTATATAAATATTTGTATATTTATCTTTTGTCTATCTATCTATCAATCTGTCTGTCTATCTTACTATCCATTTGTCTTTCTTTAGATTTGTCTATCTATCTATATGTCTATATGTTTTTTAATTGTCTATATATCTTTTTTTCTATATGTCTATCTATCTATTTCTCTTTTTGTTTGTATATCTATCTATCTATATGTCTATCTATATGTTTGTTTATCTATTGGTTTATTCGTCTAAATATCTTTCTTTTTATATGCATGTCTATTTGTCTACCTATTGTCTATCTTTATCTTGTCTATCTATCTGTCTATTTATAAATCAATCAATCAATCAATCTATCTATCTTTCTATTTTTATATCTAATTATCTATATATCTATTAGTCTATTTTTCTATTTTTCTCTTTATCTATCTATCTATCGGTTTATTTTTCTATCTATCTATTTATCTATCTTTATGTCTATCTATCTCTCTATTTAATATCTACATACTTATCTATCTATCTATCTATCTATAAATGACTATCTATATAAATGACTATCTGTATGTATATATTTCTATATATAAATTTGTCTAATAATCTATCTACCAATTTGTCTATTAATATGTGTATCAATTTGGCTATCAAATTGGCTATAAATCTATCTCTCAATCTATCTTTCAATCTAATTATCAATTTGACATATATTTGCCTATCTAATTTTTAATCTATTTATATATTTGCCTATCGATTTGGAAATCTATGTTTCTATATATATATATATATATATATATCTAGCTAGCTTCTTTCTTTCTTTCTAACATTCTTTTATCTATCTGTCTATCTATCTATCTGTCTGTCTGTCTATCTATCTTTCAATCTATCTATCTATATACCTATCTATTTATCTATCTGTCTATATTTTCATATTACTATCTGTCTATTTGTCTATCTGACTATTTATCTATAAATCTATTTATCTATCTATCTATCGAAATATATATCTATCTATTATCTATCTGTCTATATTTCCATATTATTATCTATTTATCTATATATCTATTTATCTATTGATTTATTTATCTATCTATATGTTTATATATATGTTAATCTATCTTTCAATATATCATTCTATATATCTGTCTATCTATATGTTTATTTATCTCTCTATCTTTCTATCTTTCTATCTTTCTATCTTCTATCTTTTTGCCTATCTATTTGTCTATCTATTTATCTATCTATATATTTATTTTCTATCTATCTGTCTATCTATCTATTCATCTTAATGTCAATCTATATTTCTATCTAATTATTTATAAATATATCAATCAATCTATCTTTCAATATTTTTACTAATTTGTCTATTAATATGGGTATCAATCGGGCTATCAAACTATATATCAATCTGTCTATCAATCTAACTTTCAAAAAAATTATCTATCTGTCTATTTATCTATTAATCTTTCTATATATTTATCTATATATATATATATATATATATATTAATCTGTCTATCTATCTGTATGTCTATCTCTCTATCTATCTATTTTTCTATCTATCTATCTATCTATCTATGAATCTATCGATCTATCTATCTATGAATCTATCGATCTATCTATCTATCTATCTTTCTATCTACATGTCTATCTATCTTTCTATCTGTCTTTCTATCTATATATCTATTTATCTATTAGTATATCTTTTTATCTATTTATATGTCTATATATCCGAATATTTTTTTATCTATTTATATCTCTATCTATCTGTCAATCTATATCTATCAATCTATATCTATCTAACTTAATTTATCTATATATCTTTTTATTTATATGTATATCTATATTTTTATCATTTTATCTATGTATCTGTCTATATATCTATGATGTAATCTGTCTTTCAATCTATCTATCATTTTTACTATCAATTTGTCTATCAATCTTTCTTTATATCTATATATCAATCATCTTTTAATCTAATCTATTGTAATGTCTATTAATCTGTTTATCTATATGTCTATCATTCTATCAATATTTCTATCTATATATCTATCTATCAATCAATATATCTACATATGTATATATCTATCTATCTATTTATCTGTCTATCTCTCTATCAATTTATCTACTTATCTATATATCTATCTATCTGTCTATAAATCATCTATCTATCAATCTATCTTTCTATCTATATGTGTATATATCTATCAATCTACCTATCTATCTATTTGTCTATATATATATATATCAATATATCTATTTATCTATCTATCTTTATGTCTAACTATCTATTTATCTCTATATCTATCTATTTATTTATTTATCTTTCTATCTATCTATATATCTATCAATTTTTTACCTATCTTTATCTCTCTATCAATCTATCTATTTATTTTTCTATATATCTAAATGTCAATCAATCAATCTATTTATTTAACTATCTATCTATCTATTTATATATATATCTATCTATCTATCTATCTATGTGTCTGTCTATCTGTCTAAATATATGTCTATCTATTTGTCTATTTATATATATATCTATCTATTTGTCTATATATTTGTTTATCTATCTCTCTATATATCTGTCTATCTATCTGTCTATCTATCTGTATATCTATCTTTCTATCTATATATCAATCAATCAATATGTCTGTCTATTTATCTATCTATCTTATCTTTGTATGTATGTATCTATCTTTCTATGTGTTTGTCTGTCTATATATCTATCTATAATTATGTCTATCATTATGTCTATCAAATAGTCTATCAATCTCTCTATCAATTTGTCGATCAATTTGTCAATAAATTTGTATATCAATCTATATATAAATCTATCAATCTATCTATCTATCTATCTATTTCTCTATCTATCTATATATCTGTCTATCTATCTATCTATATATCTGTCTATCTGTTTATATATCTATCTATCAATCTATATTTATATCTATTTGTCAATCTATCTGTATAATAATCTATCTATCTATCTGTCTATATATATGGCTATTTATCTCTCTATCTATATGCCTTTCTAAATGTCTATCTATCTATCTTTATATCTATCTATTTATCTATCAATCAATCTATCTATCTATCAATTAATCTATCTATCTGTATATCTATAATATATCTATCTATCTATTTGTTTATCTATCTATCTATCTATATTTATATCCATATATTTATCAGTTTATCAATCAATCAATCTATCTATCTATATTTATATCTATCTATCTATATAGCTCTCTACCTACCTACCTATCTATCTATTTACCTTTCTAATTATTTATTTATATATCTCTCTATCTGTCTTTCTATATATCTATCCGCCTCTCTATCAATCTATCAGTCTATCAGTTTATCAGTCTATTAGTCTATCTATCAATCTGACTATCAATCAATCTATCTGTCTATTAGTCTATCTATCAATCTGACTATCAATCAATCTATCTGTCTATTAGTCTATCTATCAATCTAACTATCAATCAATCTATCTATCTATTAGTCTATCTATCAATCTGACTATCAATCAATCTATCTGTCTATTAGTCTATCTATCAATCTGACTATCAATCAATCTATCTGTCTATTAGTCTATCTATCAATCTGACTATCAATCTATCTATCTGTCTATTAGTCTATCTATCAATCTGACTATCAATCAATCTATCTGTCTATTAGTCTATCTATCAATCTGACTTTCAATCAATCTATCTATCTATATTTTTGTCTATTTGTTTATCATTCTATCTTTCTATTTTATGTCAAATGTTTATATGTCAATCTATATATCTATGTAACTATCTAACTATTATATTTATAAATTAATTTATATATATTGTTTCTATTTTTCTATCTCTCAAACTATCTAATTGTCTTTCTATTTTCGGCATATTTGTCAATCTTTCTATATATATATATCACTCATTCAATTTGTTTTCCTTTATATTTGTCAGTTTATCTAAATGTCAATCTAACAAATAGGAAATCAAGTTATTATCAACAATTGGTATTGGAGGTTTAGGTTGTGCATTATGATGGACCAATGGGCGAAGTTACTATTGATGATAATAATGAATTTAATAAATAGTAATTATTTTGCAGACAATATCAGCATGTTAAAAGAGGTGTTCTCAATTCTCATACACAGTGTTTTGCAAGAATTGTCTAAAGGAATTTATATTTTGTAGACAGTAATGTCTGCATTTGAAAGAAAAGTGAAAATAAAAGAAATATATAGAACGAAATTTGGATTCTTGAAAATATAGATGGAGGATTATATACACTAGAAAAATCTATATCAACCCCTTCTGAGGAAGATGATAGAGTCTAAGAAGAAAGAAGAGCACATTCTAGCACTTGAATTCATTTGAAATATGATATTTTACAAACTTACTTTCAATATAAAAAATGAGAAGAGCATAGTAAGGCTTACGATGGCTCTTGCTAGTATATACGAAAAACTAATTGATGCTAAGAAAGTGCACATGATGAGGTTTTTTTTCAACCTGAAGTTGATATAAAGCACATCAGTGACCCAACAACTCAATAAAGTCAACAGAATCACAACCCAATTAAGTTTGTTTGGTATTGAAGTCAATGATGAAGTATGTGCATTGATACTTTTGTGTTCTCTATCAAAAATTATCGTATTACAATTATAGTTGCTCATAGTTCATCAAGAACTAATAAATTGAAATTTGATGATGTTCAAGATCTAATTCTCTGCAAGGAGATTCAATAGAGATAGACAAGTGAAACATCAACCTCTTTAAAATTATATACAAAGTTAATTGAAAGAAATTCAACCAAGAGAAAATATTAAAGCAAATCAAAAACAAGAGGTCTAAATCTAAGAATCATTGTAATTATAATAGCTCAAATACCATTAAGTATTGAAATTATAGAGAGACAAGAGATTGCAAAAATCAATGCAAGTGTTAGTTATTTTATAGCATGGTAAAATATATCACAAGAATATGAGTTTAACAAGTAATAAAGTGAACTCTATGAATCTGGATTATCATTTCATAGATATTGATTATTTGGATTAATTATCAAAGTATCTTCATTATCTAAGCTTACAATAAGTAAATAGTTTCTAGTGTTTACTCAATTAAATAATTCTATGGTTAGCTTACTATAAGTAAACAATATCAAGTCCATGGGTATATAATTTAAGAGTTAATGGCTATAGAGGTCATAAAATATGTGAGAGCTACTCATCCATATAGGTGGAACTTCTCAAACCCATCAAAAAGTCATCGACATCAATTCATGTAGGAAATAATGTATGTCAGATGAGCTAGATATCTTATATAATTTAATTCAGTATGAATCATATTGATAGTCAATGCTAGGGTATTTATAAGAGAGCCTTTGCGGCATTTAATTAAACATAGTAATTAAAATATTTCAAATATATACATGTATTTAAATGTCTTGTAAATTAGTATCAGTATACATAAAGCCTATTAGATTTTTATTTGAACTAATTGAAAACCGATCAACAAATATTTACAGATATTAATTTGACATTAACATATATTAATGTGACTATACTTTAAATTTACAGATATTAAATACACTCTTACATTTTTATAAGAGTGTGTGGTTTTCCATATACATAAAGTCATGTATAAAATATAGTTTACAGATATTAATTTAATTATACTTATTGGGTAGGCAAGGCATTATGGAATAATAGATATTTTGATAATGAAAATTTATTAGACATGTATTTCATAATGATGACTTACAAATTTCAAATATACATCATTAAAATCCTATCATAAAGTCAATATATCTTTATTTGTGTAAAATATGTATATAATGTTATATGTATTATACTAATTATATCTGAAATACATGATATGTATATTGAATGTATCATATATAAAATTATGATATATATATATATATATATTGCTATATTTATATATAGTTATTTTTATGTAAACTATTTTTATAGTTATAAATATAATAAAATACACTTATATATTTATGTGTTATATACACACTGCCCAACACAAAACACCCATTTTGTGTTATATACGATTAAGTTTATATAAGCAATCCAACTATAATTAAATTAACAGAATATGTATTATAAAAATAGTATAATTAAATTAACATAATATGTATTAAAAAAGCATAATTAAATTAAGTTTATATTAGCATACCTACTACCCAACACAACAAAAATACATTAGGTATGTATCACAATAAGTATTATTAAATTAATGTATACGATTAAAGAAGAAGAATTTCAGAAAAAAATGTAACAGAATCAATACGCATTTAAGATAATCGATGAATAATTAGTGTAGAAAACGTACCTCAAATCAATAACAAATTATTGCATAATTCAAATATGTTTTGATGTGTCAGTGTCAAGAGAAAGAGGGAGGACTGCGGAGGACTTGCGTCGCTTAATCTTTAAAAATGTCGGGAGAAAGATGGAGGACTTAGTCTCGACAAAATAAACATTAAATAACAAATTATATATATTTCCAAAATATTTATATTTTTAATTATAAAAACATTAAATACATTATATAATATATATATATATAATACAAAAAGACTCATTTATTTTCTTTATTATCAAAATTATTTCAACTAAATTAATGTTCATGTAGCAAGGTATAAATAAAAAATATTCACCTTACAATTTTTTATTATATTATTAATTTAATAATAAATATATAAACAATTTATAAAATATATATGTTTAGCCTTCTAAAAAAATATCAAATAGCTATAAAATTAACAAACTTGGTATAATAAGACATACATGAAAAGATGATTTGTCTTCTATCCACTCTCCTAAGTGTTATAAAATACTCTTATTATTAAAAAATAATAAAATTTTATATTTTATGGTTATAAATATTTAAGAATTCATCCTATTAATTTTTATGAAGATAATATGTAATAATTTTAAAGGCATAAAATTTCATATTATTTGATATCATTTATAATTTTAAAAATTCAAAAAAGTATTTAAAGTGATAATTAAAAAAATTATATTAATTATTTTAATAAAGACTGAATATTAAAAGTTAATAGAAAAAATATTACTCAATTGTTTAATTCTTATAAATTTGAGTAGGGGCAAACATATATTTATTTATTTTTAAATATTAATTTATTTTTAAAAATTAATTTATTTATTTTTACTTTAATGAAAAAATTTATATTTTTCTTATATTTCAAAAATTTCAAATTTTATATTAATTATATTTTTTAAAAGTTTCCTATATACTACAGTATATATGTACGTATAAACTACAATATTATATGTACATATATATAATCACAAAGCCTGAAATGACACAAAACTACAACAAATTAGTATTATTCCATTTATACATCACAAAGGTGGAACAAAACTTCGCTATCAACTTAAATAAGAAATATGAAGATTATTTAAATTTTGGAAAATATCTCTAAAAAATCATAGAGAAAAACCTGGAAGATGAGCCACGAGCCAGGCTTGGGGCATCAAAGTTCATATCTTACCTCACCGTAACCAGAACTCTCTATCAGTCCCAAGGCTTATAAGGGTGTTGCTCTACAGCGCCATGCCTGAGTCGACAAGCTACCAAAAGAACTAGCAGATGAAATTGAGACTGATCATTTGTAGCAGTAACCATGAAAATATAAATAGGAATCTTGAACATAGAAAAAATGAGCACTCCACCATGCTAAAGTGCAACACAAAATGATGAATAAATTATTAGAATAATAATTTTGAAAACCTATAATATAAGAAATCCCTGTCTTACATATTTAAAACAATGACATAACAAAATTTTATTACATCTTATTCATCAATGTATCTACCGATAGTGCATAAAGTATAATCTATATGTGTATTGACATTGCTTTCTCATCCTCAGCTCCTCTGATCACCATCTATCAGGTACTACAAAGCTGTCCGAGTCACGGTGCATCATGTCTAGTAAAAAAATTCTTCACTTATACAAACTTCATATGGAGAACAATGAGGTACCATATCAATACGAAATTTAAATACGTGAATAAAATAAAAAAAAACAAATAAAAAAATTTATGTTTTGATAAATATATAATACTATAGTATATATGTTCATATATACTGTAGTGTATATTATCATATATTACTACAGTATTATATGTACAAATATTTCAGTAATATGTGTGTATATACATACGTATATACAGCATTTGCTGTTGTTGTTGCTGTCGCCGTCGTAGCTGCTACTACCACTGCCCCTACTACTACTGCCATTGCTACCATTGTTGTTCCACTGTCCCTGCTGTAGCTGTCGCTAATGCTGCTCATACCAGCACCACTACTGCTGCTCTTTCTATTGCTATTGCCACTACTGCCGTTGCTGTCGTTGCTGCCGTTGCTGCTACTACTGCTGTAGTAGCTGCTGCCACTGCCACAACAGCTACTGCCGCTAGCTACCACTGATAATAAAAGTGGGAATGGAAATGATGCTCGACTGATGAACTTCCCTACCAACCCCTCGTTTTAAGATTGAGCAAGTTTTTGACGTAGCGGCGAGCTACTTCTCCCTAAACAAGACCCGATATTCCTCTTGGCACTCGTAGCTATAAAAATTAGGTAATGATACATTTTTCCTTCCAATTGAATATAGTTTTGTGCGATGTAATAAACTTACACAAGACTACACGAGCATCATTATCATCATCATAATACATAGTACAATTATAACCTATCATTGCAGTGCCTACAGCAAGGAAACTTACTTCCTCATACATACGCTTTGTACCATGTGATAATTACATATCTACACAATTACTAAAAGATTTAAGACCAAGCTATGGCTGCCTGGCTGGCCTAGATAAGAAATATCTTCATGCCACAGCTTGGGAAAGGTCTAATATTCATGACTTTTATGACCTGCATCGGTAAGTAATGCATGATGATGACCAGACCAGCTTGAGCAATTATATATTCAAATGCGCGGGCATGTGTGTATGTGAATGGGCATGTATGTATGATTATATATACATGTCTACAAATAAATATATGCACCCACTTATGTACATACTCATTATATACCTACATATATACTCAGTATATACTTATCTATATACCAAGTATATTCATACTTATATACTCAGTATTTGTACATATACAGTGCATGTCATGCACCACATGACTGAAAATAAAGATCAGCACACAACAAGAGATAGCACATGAGGCCTAGTATTGCACTGCCAGAACATCCAACTCTGCATGGTAAGAAGAAACCTAGTGTCATTAACAAATTGCATTGGCTTCAGACTTTACGAAAACTAATTGACAAATAGAAAATAAAAAAAGTCGCCCAGTGAAAATCAGAATATTACATGCCCTGAAAAATAGAATTTGTATCTTCCAAAACAAAACAAAAAAACAACACGTGCCAAAACAAAATAATACAATCTTCAATGACCTTGATGCTAATTCAATCACAACATGCTTTCTATCTTATAAATCTAACATGCTCTCAAATATAAATTTCATCATGTATTTCTTCTTCTGTTTGGCTTTGTACTTGGTCTCTTATTTAGGTTTGGTTGCATTAGGAATGAGGCACCTAAATGCATGTATTTATATTATTGAACATGATATAAAAGTGGGGGAAATAAAAGTTAATATGCCACCACCACCACCATCATTTCAGCTAACATGCTGGAGACTTCCCCAAGACACCTAATGTTTTTTTTAAAGAACAAAAGTAAAAGTGTTTGGAGCATACCATCAATATAAGCACAACACTACATAGACTATATACAAGTGAAAAAATAATACATAAATTAAAATTGTGCAATAAATATAATAACTATTATATATATTCATCACCTCAATCTTCAAAGAAAAAAGAAATTAAGATAGTACAGATAGTTCTCATTAATATCTTTACCAACAAATGTGATGAGAATGGCTATTGCCTGGCCTGGCACGTGGCGAACCTAGAATAGCCTAGGTTTGAATGAGGAAAGCCAAACATGCCCTCGTCAGGGCCTATCCATGGTACCTTGTTCACTTCACAAGGGCCCAGGCTCTGGACCCTGTACTCCTATGGGCCATGTCTCCTGGACAGTGTGTGCAGGTGGCAAGTGCTGAGCATGATGGCAGCATTATATCAATATATTCTACATAACATAGATGTGTTAATTGTTATTTGTATCTATATATACACATAATATAATTATTGTGTATTACAATATACAAAATATATACATAATGTATAAAGAATGTATATACAATGTGTATATACACTCATATTGAATATATACATATACACATTGTATATAGATATAAATTATTGTGTAGATACATGTATACATAATGTAAATACAAAATATATACATACATACCTAGTATATAAAAAAATTATAATTATGAATTAAAAAAAATATTAAAAAAACTATTTAATTTAAAATTATAATTAATACTTATTAAAATAAAATATGGTACCATTATCTTTCAAAATAAGAACTAAAACATAAAAAATATTACAAATCATTAAGTCATAAAATGATAAAAATTATAAAATCTTTTTCAATCTAACTATTATGATTTGTAAAACTTTAAATTTTTTCATATACATCATCATATGTATTTTTTTGTAAT
This sequence comes from Sapria himalayana, assembly GCA_029783825.1. Lineage (NCBI taxonomy): Eukaryota > Viridiplantae > Streptophyta > Magnoliopsida > Malpighiales > Rafflesiaceae > Sapria > Sapria himalayana. Next base: position 149,028 of record JAREIK010000076.1, read on the forward strand.
GTATGAATTTGATTTTGAAGGCTCATCTATGTATCATCTTAATCTTTCTATCATAAAAAATTTTCAATAATATTGATTGTAATTTGATTTTCCTATCTAAAATAATATTCACAATCATAAATACAATAGATTTTAATATACACTAAACATAGTAAAGATCAGTAAATCACGAAACATTTTAGATATCACGAAAAAATTTTATATAATTTTTACAAACTCAATGCATCTATATTCTTCATATCCTTTAAAAGAAGTAGAACAATAATTGATGTCAAAGTATTTTAACAGGTTATAAAGACTCATATTTGATAAACCAACCTTTCACTTACCTCTAACTTGTTTGAATTAAAAAGATATCATCTTTAGATACTTCATAATCATAATTTCATTAAACAAAAATACTTAATTTCTTAATATTTAAATAAATTTTTTAATTAATCATAAATTTTACTTTTTTATTCTTATATCTGATTAATCCCTAATCTAATTGTAAAAAGTTTTTATAGTTATACATATAGTAAGATACAAATATATATATTTATATGTTATTATACATATAGTATATATAGTTATAAATATGTTATATATAGTTAAACATATAGTTATATATAGATATATTCATACAAAAAATTAAATGTAGTTATACATAAATATATACAATGTTATAAACAAATATATATTTTTACATATGGTTTTTGTATGCTTTTTGTATATTTCTATTTATCTATCTATCTATTAATCTATCAATTTGTCTATCTATCTATCTATCTATCTATCTCTCTATCTATCTTTCTTTATATCTATCTATCTGTCTGTCTGTTTATCTATCTATTTATTTATATTTCTATATGTTTATCTATCTATGTAACTTTTTGTTTATATACTTATATGTCGATCTATTTATCTTTCAGGCTGTCTTCCTCTTAACTGTCTAATTGTGTTTTTGTCTATATATCTATAAGTTAATCTATATATCTATGTATGTATATATCTATCTATCTATCTATCTATAGATCTAACTATCTGCTTATCTATATACTTTTATTTTTTTATGTTTATCAATCAATCTATCTTTTTATCTAACTATCTATCTGTTTAACTTTCTATAAAACTATCTATCTATCTATTTATATAAGTTTATCTATCTATCTTTATATTTTCATATCTATTTATCTATGTAACTATATTTCATTCTATCTGTCTATCTATCTATCTATCTATCAATTTGTCTAATTGTCAACTATCTAGCTATTTTTATGCCTATATATCGATTTGTCTATCTATCTATATTTCTAACTATCTAATTGTCTTTCTATCTATAAGTTTATCTAACTATCTATTTATCTAGTTAACTAACTAACTATCTATCTATCTATATACCTATCTATCTATCTATTTGACTATCCAGATATCTATTTATCTATCTATATTTTTATCTAATCATCTATTTATCTATCTATATGTCTATGTAATTATCTACTTATCTATATATTTATCTTTTTGTTTATATTCTATCTGACTATCTATCAATCTATCTATATGTCAATAAGCCAATATGTCTATTTGTCTATCTATCTATCTGCCTATCTTTAAATATATGGATTTATCTATCATTCTATCTGTCTATCAATCTATCTATCTATTTATCTATCGGATTTTCTGTCTATCTATCTATCTATTTATATTTTTATCTCTCTATCTATCTTTATATGTTTGTATGTATCTTTCTATATATCTATTTACATATCTTTCTATTTAAATATTTGTCTATCTATAAAACTGACTATTTATCTATCTGTCTATCTATTTATCTTACTATTTATTTATTTTTCTATCTATCTATTTGTCTATCTATATATTTGTTTATCTATTTTTTTATTTATTTGTCTATCTATCTATTTGTATATCTATATATCTATTAATCTATATATTTGTCTATTTATCTATCTATCTATATGTCAATTTGTATATTTATTTATCAATATATCTAGCTATCTATCTATTTAAAATAATCTATCTGTCTATCTATCAGTATTTATATCTGTCAATCTATATATCTATCTATCTATTAGTTTATCTATCTATCTATCTATTAGTCTATCTTTTTATCTATCAATCTATCTATGTGTCTATGGTTCTCTATGTCAATTATTTTATATGTCTATGTGTCTATGTTACTATATATCTATCTGCTATCTATATAATTATCTATGTATCTTTCCTTCTTTTTTTTATCTACATATATATCATATATCTGCCTATCTGTATATTTGTCTATATCTATATCTGTCTGTTTATATTTATATTTCTATCTACTTGACTATGTGTATATCTATTTATTTGTATATCTATCTATATGTATATCTATATATTTTTTGTTTTGCCTATATGTATCAATCTTTGTATATGTCTATCTTTCTGTTTGTCTATCTATAAATTTGTTTCTTTCAATCACTCTATTCATCTATTATACTATTAGTCAATCTATCTATTTGTCTATCTTTCTATATGTCAATCAATATATCTTAATCTATCTATCTATTTTTCTATTTCTATCTCTGTCTATATCTCTCTATGTATCTTTTAATATATAAATCTATTAGAATATGTGTCTATCTATTTGTATCACAATCTTTCAATCAATCTGTCTATCTAACTATCTACGTATCTATATGGCTACTTTTCTATCTATCTGTGAATCTATCAACCTATGTAACTATCTATATGATTATTTGTATATCTATCTATCTTTATATATATTTGTGTATCTATTTATCTATATATTTATTTATCTATTAATCTATCAATCTACCTAACTATTTTTTTAACAATCTATAAATTCAGCAACTTCTCTATCTATTTATTTTCTATCTAATTTTTTGTCTATCTATCTTTCTTTTTATCTTTCTTTGTATCTATCTATCTATCTATCTATCTGTGTATCTATCTATTTGTTTATTTCTATATGTATCTATGTTTGTATTTGTCTATTTATTTATCTAACTTTTTATTTGTCAATATATTTATTTATTTATTTATTTTTCTATTTGTCTATTGGCCTATCTATCTATCTATCAATGTGTCTGTCTATCTATTTGTCTATATATCTATCTAGATATCTATCTATCTATATGTTTGTCTATCTATCTATCTATCTTTCTTTCAACTATCTGTCTATCTATATATCTGTCTGTCTGTCTTATTTTCTATCTATCTATCTGTGTATACGTCTATCTATTTATCTATCTTTTGCCTATATATTTATATATGTATCTATCAATCTATATATCTATCTATATTTCCTCTTATTTTTCAATTTTTTTTATCAATCTATCTATATATCTATCTATTTATTATTCAATCTAACTATCTATCTATTTGTCTAATAGTCTATCTATCTATGTGTTTCTATTTATCTATCTATCTATCTATATGTCTATCAATATATTTATCTATCTATTTGTCTATCTATCTCTATGTCTATATCACTATTTGTCTATTTGTCTATCTATCTATATATCTATCTATTTGTCTATTTGGCTATCTATCTATTTCTATACTTGTCTATCTATCTATTTATCTATTTGTATATCTATCTATATGTTTTTCTATCTACTAAATATCTAAATATCTAAATATCTATTCATCTTACTATCTATCTATCTATATTTGAAACTATCTATTAATCTTTTTTTTCGTCTGTCTAGTTGTCTATTTGTATATATATATATATATATATATATCTATCTATCTTTTTGTTTATCTATCTATCTGTCGATCTATTTGTCTTTCTATTTATCTATTTCTCTAACTGTCTAAATCCCTTTTTGTCTATTAAACTATCAGTGAATATAACTATCTATCTTCCTTTCTATCTAATCTTCAATATATCTATCTACTTATCTATATATTTGCCTTTTTTGTCAATCAATCAATCTATTTATCTATCTATATCTCTTTATCTATCTGTCTACCTATTTATCTATATATCTATATATCTATCTATCTATCTATCTATCTATTTCTATCATTTTTTCAATCTATATGTCTATCACTCTATCTATCTATCTATTTACCTCTCTATGTATCTATCTATCTATTTACCTCTCTATGTATCTATCTATCTGCTTGTTTATTTGTCTATCTCTCTTTCTATGTGTATATTAATTTATCTATTTATCTATCTATCAGCAAATCTACATATCTGTATATCTATCTATCTATTTGTCTATATATGGATTTACCTATTTGTTTATCTATCTAGCTATCTTATTATATGTCTATCTATTTATTTTCAATCTATTTATCTATCTATCAATCTACCTATGTATGTATCTATTTATCTATCTATCTATCTATCTATTTGTATATCTATCTATCTATCTATCTATATATCTATCTATATATCTATCTATATATCTATCTATATATCTATCTATATATCTATTTAGTTGTATATATTGCAAGTTGTCTATCTATATATCTAAATATTTATCTATTTTTCTATGTCTATCTATCTATTTTCCTATTTGCTTATCTATCTATATATTGATCTATTTATCTCTTTATCTAACTATATGTCTAACTATCTATATATTTATCTGTCTATTTGTCTATTTATAAATCTTTCTAGGTTTTTATATATAACTATATAACTATATATCTAGGTTTCTATCTATCTATCTATTTTTATATCTGCCTATCTATCTATCTATCTTTCTTATCTTTATCTATATATGTGTGTATCTATGTAACTATCTTTCTACCTATCTCTCTATCTGCATATCTATATATTTGTATATCTATCTATCTAACTATTTGTCTATCTATATATCTAACTATTTGTCTATCTATCTATCTATCTGACTATTTGTCTATTTGTCTATAAAACTATTTTTATATTGGTCTATTTATTTATCTATCTGTCTAATTGTCTATATGTATATCTTTACACACACACACACTTATATATATTTATTTATCTATCTGTCTAATTATCTATTTATCTAACTACTTATATATATTTATCTAACTATCTATCTATTGATATTTGGGTATCTTTGTTTATTTATCAATCTTATCAACCATCTATCAATCTATCTAATTATCTTTCTTTCTATCACACTATCTATCTATTTTTTAATCTAAATATATTTCTATCTTTCTATATGCCTATTGTTTATCTACCTAAATGTCGATTTGTATATCTGTATATCTATCTCTCTTTTTATCTATCTAACTAACTATGTCTATGTGTCTATGTGTCAGTGTCTACGTGTAAATGTCTCTATGTGTCTATGTATATCCATGTCTATGTGTCTCTATGTGTTTATCTATATATCTACTAGTCTATTAATATATCTATCTATCTATCAATGTATCTATCTACCTATCTAGCTATTTGTATATATGTCTATCTATATATATTTCTATTTATTTTTCTATTTACTTGTTTATATGTCTATCTATTTATTTGTTTATATGTCAATCTTTTATCTATCTATTTTTTAATTTATCTATTTATCTTTTTGTTTATCTACCTATCTATTTACCTATCTATCTCGCTATCTCTCTCTCTAATCATCTATTAAAATAGTAGTCTATCTATCTTTTTGTTATTATGGCTATCTATCAATTTGTATACATCTCTATCTATCTATATATCTATATATCTATATATCTATCTGACTATGTATCTATCTATCTATATGCCTATCTTTTTATTTGTCGATCTATCTCTCCTTATATCTTTTCATATATACGTCTATTAGTCTATGTGCCTATTTATCTTTCTGTCTATCTATTAATCAAACTATTTATCTACCTTACTATTTATCAATCTATTTGTCTATCTATCTATCTGTCTGTCATTTTGTCAATCATTGTATCTATTTATTTTTCTATCTATCTATCTATCTATCTATTTGACTATCTATTATCTACATATCTATATATCTAAATATATGTCTATCTACATATCTTTATATCTATATGTATGTCTGTCTATCAATCTATCTATCTACCTATCTATCTTTATGTTTATCAGTCTATCTGACAATTTGTTCATCATTCTATCTAACTAGTTGTCTATCTTTCTATATTTCTATCTATTTGATAGAAATATAGAAATATAGAATGGCACTTATATATTGCAGTAGTTCCTTTCAGAGAAGCATGACCATTCAACCTCTGTAATTGATACTGAAGGATAGAGGAATCAAGGTATGACTGAACAGTTATTCTATAAGTGCCATTCACGAGCAATAAAGGCACTGCTGCAGCCCATCGTGCCATAGAAAAGGCCATTGCCAAACCGTGATCCTCCGAGGGTGATAACCTGGGGGTAAACAAACACAACAAACACATCACAAATAGACATTCCCGTCGATCTATCTGTATGTCTATATGTATGTCTATACATCTGTCTATTTATATGTCTATCTACCTATCTGATTGTCTGTCTCTCTATTTGTCTATCTGACTATATATCTATTTGTCTATGTGTGTCTATCTATTTATCTATCTATCTACCTATCTATGTGTCTCTCTATCTTTCATTCTATCTCTCTATCTATCTTTATGTCTATAATTCTCTTTGTCGAACTATCTATATATCAATTTGTCTATCTATATGTATATCTACATGTCTATATATCTATCTATCTATCCATCTATCTTTTTATCTATCTGAATGTCTATCTATCTATCTATCTATCTATTTGTCTGTTTATTTGTTTGTCTATCTGTATGTCTGTCTATCTATCTATTTGTCTGTTTATCTGTCTATCTATCTGTCTATCTATCTATTTATCTATCTGTCTATTTGCTTATAAATTTGTCCCTCTTTTTTTCTATTTATCTATATATATATATATATATGTATGTATATATATATATATATATATGTGTGTGTGTGTGTGTGTGTGTGTGTGTGTGTGTGTTTATCTATCTGCCTATCTATCTATATGGCAGTCTATCTATCTATCTATCTATCTATAAATATGTATATCTATATTCTATGTGTCTATCTATATATCTATCTATCTATTTGTCAATCTATGTGTCAATCTATCTATTTATCTGTCCATCTATCTATGTGTCTGTCTACCTATTTGTCTATATGTCTGTCTATGTGTCTGTCTATATATTTGTCTATTTAGTTGTCTATATATCTATCTTTCTGTCTGTCGATCTATCTGTTAGTCTATCCACCTGTCTATCTATCTTTTATTTATCTATCTGTCTATATATCTATCTACTTTTCTTTTTGTCTTTCTATCAGTCAGTCTATCTATCGATCAACTTGTCTTTTTGTCTTTCTATCAGTCAGTCTATCTATCTATCTATATATCTATTTATTTATCTATCCATCTATCTGTCTATATGTCTATTTATCTTTCTATCTATCTGTATGATTATATGTTTGTCTATCTATTTATCTATCTATCAACCTGTCTATATGTCTGTCTATCTTTATATTTATCTTTCTATATATCGGTCTATTTGTCTATCTATTTTTTTATCAATCTATTTATCTCTATGTGTATCTTCTATCTAGCTGTCTATCTATCATCTCTCTATCTGTCTATCTATTAATCTATCTATCTATATATTTATCTTTGTCTCATTCTATCTTTTTATCTATCTTTTTATCTTTCGATCTATCTATATGTATATCTATAGATATGTCTATTTGTCTATCTATCTATATGTATGTCTATTTATTTGTCTTTATTTATATATATCTATCTTTTTATCTATATATTTGTATGTCTATCTATCTATATATATGTCTACATATATATATATCTATCTTTTTATCTAGTTATCTATCTATCTACCAATATATCTATAATCCTATCTACATTTCTACCTATCTATCTACCTATCTTTCTATCTATCTATTTATCTATCTGTCTATCTATTTTTCTTTCTATTGATATGTTTATCTATATAGTTGTATAAATTGCTACCTATCTATCAATATATCTGTCTAATTATATATATGTCTCTCTATCTAGTTGTCTATATAATATGTATATATATATTTCTATCTATCCGCCTATTTGTAGGTCAATCTACTTGTATATCTATTAATATATCTATCTATTTATATATATATATATCTATCTATCTATCTATCAATCTATCTATCTTTCGATCTATCTATATATCTATATATTTTCTAGCTAACTATATATCTATCTATATCTACTATCTATCTATCTATAGAAAGATTAATTGATACATAGATTATAGACAGATTGATAGATAGATTGATAGACAAATTGAAAGACTGATAGATAGACCAATTGATAAACTGATAGATTAATTGATTGATAGAGAGATATATAGATAGATTGATAGATTGATAGAATGATAGATAGATATATAGATACATAGATAAATATATAAATAGATAGATTGATCGATAAATTATTAGACAAATAGATAGATAGATAGATAGATAGACTAATAGACAGATACATAAATGGATATATAGATAGACAAATAGATAGACAAATAGATACACATACAAATATATAGATAGATAGATAGATAAAGAGATAGATAGAAAGATAGATAGATTGTTAGATAGAAAGATAGATATATATATATATATATATATATATATATATATATATATATATATATATATATATATAATTAGATTGAGAGATATATATAGATAGATAGATATATATATTGATAGTTAGATAGATAGATAGATATAAGCACTAACATATATACAAATAGATAAACAAATAGATAGATATACATTATGACTGAGACAGAGAGAAAGATAGACAGACAGGCAGGCACATAGTTATGAGGACATGTAGACAAATAGATAGATAGATAGATAGATATATATATATATATATATATATATATATATATATATATATATATATATAGACACATAGACAAACAAACAGATAGACAGACAAATATATATATAGACAGATTAATGGATGGATGGATAGATAGATATAAAAATAAATAGACAAATAGGTAGGTAGATAGATAAATAGATATAGAGAGATATGTATATATATATATATAAATAATAAATAGAGAGATATTAAGATAGATAGAAAAATAGTTAGAAAGATAGATAGATATATATATATATATAGACTGATAGATAGACAGATAGATCCATAGAGAGATAGATAGTCAGATAGATTTACAAGTAGATAGATAAATAGATAAAAAAATAGACAAACAAACAAATTGACAAATAGATAGATAGATAGACAAACAAATAGACAGACAAATATATTTGTCTAATTAGTTTATTATCTATTTGTATATTCATGTTATTGTGTAGAAGTGTATTTTTCTATCTATGAATCTATCTATTAGTCTATGTATCTTTGTGTCTATGTGTTTATATGTATATCTATCTATCTATCTATCTATGTGTCTACATGTCTATCTATCTATGTATATATCTAATTACCTATCTATCTATTTTTCTATCTAGCTATCTATCTTTCTATCTGTCTATCTATCTATCTCTCTAGATATCTATCAGTCTATTGTCTATAAGTCTAGTTATCTATCTGTCTATCTATATATCTATCTATATATACATCTATCTATCTAACAATTTATTTGTCTTTCTCTCTATATATATTTATCTTTTTATTTATTTATTTATCCAAATATCTATATGTCTATCTATATGTCTATCTATATATCTATCTATGTAACAATTTAATTTTCTATCTTTCTTTCAATCTATCTATCAAACTATCTATTTCTCAAATTATTTATCTATCAAACTATCTAACTGCCTTTCTATCTATCTAATAATCAATCTGTATATTTGTCTAGTTATATATCTATCTATCTATCTTTCTTTCTTTCTATTTCCTTATCTATCTATTTGACTACCTTTCTATTTTTATAGCTATCTATCTATCTATTTAACTATCTATCTATCTATCTGTATATCTATCTATATATCTATCTTTCTATATATTTATCTGCCTATCAATCTATAAATCTATATATTTGACTAACTATCTATTTGTCTATTCGCATATCTATTTATTTATCTATCTATCTATTTATTTATCTATCTATCTAAGTGTCTATCTATCTATTTGTATATTTGGCTATCTATATCTTTTGTATATCTATGTATGCAAATCTCTATTTATCATTATATTTATAGATATATTTATCTATAAATATTGATATCTAATTATCTATATATACGCATATCTTTTTTTATCTATCTATCTAAGTATTTTTCTATTAGTCTATCTTTCTATATCACTATCTACCTAACTATCCATCTCTATATGTGTCTATCTATCTATCTATCTATCTATTTGTATATCTATCTATCTATCTATTTGTATATCTATCTATCTATATATTTCTCTTTTAGACTATTTCGCAATCTAGCTATATGTCTATCTATCTATCTATCTACCTATTTCTCTATCTGTCTATTTGTTTATCTATTGATTTGTCTAACTATTTATCTATCTGTATATTTGTCTACATGTCTATTTGTCTATCTATATATTTGTATATTTATCAATCTCTCTATCATTCTATCTTTTTTTTCTATCTATCTATCTATTTATCTATCTATCTATCAAAATATCAATCTATGAAATGGTATATATGTGTATGTGTCTATCTGTCAATCTAACTTTATATTTATCTGTCTATTTTTATATCTATTTATATATCTCTTTATATCTACTATCTATATATCCATGTATCTATTTGACTACCTGTCTATCTATCTATCTATATATCTATATATCTATCTATCTGTCTATTTATCTTACTATCTATTTATCTATCTATCTATCTGTCTATTTATCTTACTATCTATTTATCTATCTATCTATCTATGTATTGGCCTATTTGTCTATTTATTTATTTATTTTTCTGTGACAATTTATTTATATATCTATCTATCTATTTATATATATATATATCTATCTATCTATCTTTCAATCTATGTGTCTATCTATATATTTATCTATTTGTTTCTCTGTCTAGTAGTCTATGAGTGTATTTTTCAATCTTTGAATCATTGTATTAGTCTATGTATCTTTGTGTTTATGAGTCTTTTTATCTATATATCTATTTATCTATTTGTTAATGTGTCTATGTGTCTAAATATCTATCTATCTATCTAACTATCTATTGATCTATCAATCTATCTATATGTCTATCTCTCTAGCAGTCTTTTTGATTATCTATCTATCTATATATTTATTTATCTGTCTATCTATCTTCCTATTTGTTTGTCAATCTATTTATCTTTCTATCTATTTGTCTAACTACCTCTATGTGTACCTTTCTATCTATTTATATATCAATATATATATTTACATATATATATATATATATATATCTATATCAATATGTCTATCTATTTGCTTATCTGACTATATATCTATATGATTATTTATTTATCTAAATGTCTATATGTCTATCTATCTATCTATCTAACAATCTAACTATCTAACTATCTATCTTTCTATCGATCAATCTATCTATCTATTTATATATCCATTTGTCTATTTGGCTACCTATCTATTATTCTATTTATGTACCTATTTATATTTCAATCTATTTGTCTATCAATCTATCTACCGCTTTGTCAATCAGTCTATTTTTTATCTATATATTCATCTATCTATATATTTGAGTATCTATCTATGTGCCTATCTATTTATCTATCTATATATGTGTCTATCTGTTTATCTATCTATTTGTATATGTATCTATCTATCTAACTATCTATCAAATACACTACCTGTTTATCTATCTATACATCTATCTATCTATCTATATATCTATCTATCCTTCAATCTATCTATTTATCTATCTATCTATCATTGTATTTATCTATGTTTCTCTCTAACTATCTAACTATCTATATATTTATTTATCAGTCTACTGATCTATCTATCTAATTATATAACTATCTTGCTATCAATTAGCCTATTAGTCTATCAATATATCTCACAATTTGTATAACTTTCTATTTGTCTATCTATCTTTCTAGTTATCTTTCTATCTGCCTATAGGCCTATCTATTTATACGTGTATCAGTTTATTTGCCTATCTATATATTTGATTATTTTTCTAATAATCCATCTTTTTATATCTCTATATATCAATCTGTTCATATCTATTTGTGTCTATCTATATGGTTATCTATCTATATATGTATCTATCTATCTATCTATCTATCTATATATGTGTCTATTTATCTATATGTCTATCTATTTATATCTATATATATATATATATATATATATATATATAGACAAACTGACTAATATATAGATAGATAGATATATAGTAGATAGACAAACATACCCATGGATAGATTGATAAATAGATATATAAATATACAGATAAATAAATATATAGATAGATGATTGAAAATAGGTAGACAGATAGATAGATAGATAGTTAGATACATATATAGATAAGATAAATAATTAAATAGAAAGATAGATAGATCCATAGATATATATTTAGATAGATAGATTGTTTGTTTGAAAAATAGATAGATATATAGATAGAAAGACAAATAGATAGATAGATATTTAGATAAAAAATGAAATAAACCGAAATATAGATAGATAGATAGATAGATAGATAGATAAACATGCATATAGATAGGTAGATAGACTGGCAAACTAACAAATAGATAGATTAATATATATACAGATAGACATATTGACATAAAGATATAGAGACATATATATAGAAAGATAATAGATGATAGACACATAGACGAATATATATACATGTAGATATATATAATTATATACAAATAGACAGATAGATAGATAGAAGGATATACAAATAGATAGATAGATAGAAGGATATACAAATAGATAGATAGAAAGATAGAAAGATAGATAGATAGCCTAATAGAAAGATATAATGATAGACAGATAGATAGATAGCTAGATAGACAAATAGATATATAGACATATAGATAGCTAGACAGATAGACCAATAGACAGATAACAAGATAGATTGATAGACATTTATACAAATAAAATGATAAAAAAATATAAATATAGACAACAAGACAAATAGTCAGATATACAAATAGATATATAGATAGATATAAATAGTGGCAGATAGAAAGATAGATGTATAGATTGATAGATAGACAAATAGATGATAGACAGATAGATAGATAGACAGATAGATATATAGAGATATAGATATAGATATATAGATAGATAACACTACTAAGAATCACAATATTACCGACCAAATATTTGGTCAGTAATTAAATGTTTTTTGGTCGCTAAAACAATTAGCGACCATTTATCGACCAAAAAAAAGTAGTCGTAATTTTTCTCGACACTAAATATTTTACCTATGATAAAAATAGTCGGTTGGTAAATTATCGAACATTTACCGATCCTCTCCTGATGATGATTTACTGACTAAATTATGACAATTTACTGACCGAATAAATAATGTCAGCACATTGTCTCCAATTAGTCTGTAATTAACGATCATTTACAGACCAATCATCGACAAATAATTACCGACTAAATTCCTACCATTTTCCAACCAAAAGAATTAAGACAATAAATGGTCCCTAAATGATCGATAATTACCGACCATTTAAAGATCATTTACTGACAAAAAAATTTCAACTAAATTTCAACCACTTTCTGACCAAAATAATTTGGTCAGTATATGGTCACAAAATGGTCGGTAAAGCCTTAAAAATTGTGACAAAAATTGACCAAAATTTTTTAAAATCATTGTTTCGTAATTGATCTCCAAAGGTATTAAAGACCATTATGAGATCTTTTACCGGCCATTGATAATAAAAAATTTTGGTTGGTTTGATCATAATTCGGTCGGTAATTATAGAACAATTTTTTTAGCAGTAATTCTGTAGTTGCTGAAGAAACTGAAACAAAAAAAAACACAAAAAAACAACAATTTTGATTCTAGTTTTGATTCAGTTCTTGCATAAACATTTAAAGATAAAACAACAAAATAAAAATCCAAATAACTCAAGCAAACAACTTTATATACTGCATTTATATATTAAAAACATCAAGATAAAATAAAAAATTAAAATTCAAAATCAAAGTTTAAGGAATTGAAAAAAAATGTGTGTGATACACTCAATCATCCAACCTAGTTTCATAATCATTATGATGTGACATTTTTGGTCCTCACGGTGAGATGTCGGGTATTGGGATAGAGCTATCTACTGCTGCCAGTCTTGATGTGGTTCCTACAAATACTATTGTAGGTGATGGAGTAGATGCTCTAGCTAGAGTATTATGACGAACAATCTGAGGTAGATCATCAGGGTTTAACTAATGTCCTCCCTTCTGAAAATTCTTTGTAAGCCAGTCAATATGGATACGCAACTCATCCCTATCATCCTCATAGTCGATCACGCGTCAGTCGGTATCGACCAACTGAAAATGTATCGAATTTTGCATCTAGTCCTAAAATTCTTCCATCTTCAAGAACAAATTCAAAACTAGTCCTGAAAATTCAGCTTTATATTCTGGTTGTCTATGTGAGTAGAATGAAGATGTTGATGAACCGATGCCATAAATGGGTATCTTCTCCTTGCTATCAACAGCTGCATACCAAATCTGATTTGCATCAATTGGTGGAGCTGATGAATGAGAACTACCTATTGCACAATCACTTGAACCTGAAGTAGACTTGGAATACGCTTGAGTCACAGCAGCTAACAATTCCTCATATCCCGCCTAATAAAATTTACGAAAAGTATTTTAATTTATATTCAAACAAAAAAAAAGAAAAAATACTTTTTTATTTAAACTTACATTTGCTGCATGAAATCTTTAATCAACGAAAGTCTGATCATCATAAGCCTTCGTGTGCATGTATCTGAATAAGCGAGGAGGACTGGGCTTCTTACCCTCCTTGGTGTCTATAATTACACATAATACATACATTAATTCTATTGAAAATAAATTTCTTATGAGAAATGAAATTTAGGCATAATTGTATACAATTCATAAAGTAATAAACATAAAAAGTATAAATTAGAAATAATATCAATGCTCGTTGTGCTCATGCATAGAGCGAGATCCACAAGTGTGTGTAGACATGCCACTACCCTTTCCAGCATGCTCTGAGCGATGTTTGCAGCTCTGTTTAGCACATCTCTTCTTATAATCTGGATCTTCTCATCTACTTTGCCTCTCCACGAAAACTTGATCTAGGACACTCGAATTTTTTTCTTTCTTCTTCAGTCATTTATCTTTGATCTCGTACACCATGTCTTTATACCGACTGGCAGCATATTTGTAGAACACAATTTTGACTGACTCCTTTAGTTGTGTCCACTTGGAAACGTTCTACAATTATAAATAAATAATTTTTAATCAGTGAACAAAAGAATAAATAAAAGATGTAAAAATTTTTAGGTAGCAATATTTAGCTTAAATTCTCTCCAAATCATCAATTGGTCTCTATGTGTGAGTGACTTTCAATTATCTCCATTAAGTTTAAAAGATTTCATGAAAATTATTCTCAGACTCCTTGAAAAGGAACTAGACGACACTAACTTCATCCTATAACAAAAAATTTTTAGCAAGTAAGAAATAAATTAAAAAATTGAGAAATCATTTGTTAAGTTTTATATCTTATGGATTATCAAATGTCGGATCAAACTGAGCAATAGAGATAGTCTCGTTTGTAGGGTGCTCTGAGGAAGACTCTCCAACATATCCATCCTCTCACTCTTATCCCTCCCACATCTTTTGATCATTCATCAAAATCTCAGGACCATTTTGTGGATCAGTCAGCTGATGCTACTGTTGTGGTACATTTACAACCTTCTCTATCAGTTGTGGCATCTCTTCCATCCATGACCCTCTACCAGTTTCATGCATACCAAAGGCTATGCTACCTATACCATAACTTGTACAATCTTGCAAAATGCTGCCTCTACCTCATCGACGTGCCATACCTGTAAAAAATACATAATGCATTGAAAATAAACAAAAATGATTAACTCACTGTCAACTTATTCTCATCAGAATCATCCAAATCTGGTTCTTCTTCTTCTTCAGATGTAATAACATCATTTTCAAACTCCTCTTCATCACTCATTTCTTCCTCATAATCAATTAAATTTTCATAAACATCTATATCCCCACTTGTATCAATCTTAGAAAATGCGACTAAAAGGACGTTTTTGTCACCCACTACATCTTCAATTATAACATCATTGTCATCATTTTGAAAAGATGGTTTCATGAAATGAGTACTTGGTGATGTGGGGATGTCAATTTGAGCCCATGCTTTTATCTTTCACATAGCTTTCCAATCCTTTCTAGGACTGCTCCGACATGGATATTCACAATAATAAACCTGTGATGCTTGTACTACTAAGAAAAATGATTCATACTTGTTGAATCATTTTTTATCATACACGTCGACAAGTTTATATCGAGGATGAAAAATAATACCAACATGTGGTGTTGGATCGAAACATTCACATTTGAATAACATAGTTTTTTAACTGGATGGGCTTCAAATTCTAACTCGATCACTTCGACTAGACAACCATAATAGTCATATTTGGTTTCTTTGTACACAGATCCTTTAAAGCACACCCCCATATTATCTATTGCCCGGTAGCTATCATACAATTTTGTGTCAATTTTACAACCATTCACACTATAACCATTGTATGTTCTAACCTCTCATAGGAGACCTCGTGATATACTTCGAAGATAATTATTGTAAATTTTATTAGCATGATTATGAACCTATAATCAAAATTAAGTGGATTATTTAGACTACAATTATAAATTTTTATTATAACAATACAATTATTTTGTGATTTTAATTAAAAATAAACATACTTATTTTTCAAAAAATGATGGAAATTCTTTTTTCGTAATGGCATTGATTGCTTCTTCATTCATGTTTAAAAACTCTTTCATTTATCAGTAACAAAATCACTAAAAAAATTAAAAATAATTGATACATTGATAGGAAATAGTAAATTATAATGTGTAATAGATGTTATTTGACTATTAGGAAATACTTACTCAATGAATGGTTAAATCTCCAGACAATTAATTAGGACATATAGATGAGCTACATAATATTCATAGTTTGCTAGATACCTTTTCTCTTCAGCACCAATTGCTTTACGTGGAGGCTTGAAAATTTCAAACAATTCATTATCCATATTGTCATAAAGATAAACCTTATTCCACTTTTCCTTAAGTGGAAAAGTTGGATCTCCTTCTTTGAAATAGAATGATGTAAATTTTGTAGCCTAATCCATAATATAACCTATTGATATAGAACCCTCAGCCTGAGCCTTTTTCATTATTGTATACTTTATTTTCCTCAAGTATCTACAAAAAGATTAGTGAAAATTACAAGTCATTTTTGTGTATATATAAATTTATATATAAAAAAAGAATTGGTTTAATGAATTAATATTACCTTTTTGGAGGATACATCCAATGATAATGGACAGGACCATCAATCCAAGCTTTTGTAAGCCAAGTGCACTGGAAGATGTTCCATTGAGTCAAAAAAATTAGGAGGAAAGATTTTCTCAAGATTGCATATGATAACTAGAATTTGTTCATCCATATTCCTCAACTCCTCATTAGTCAATGAAGAAGAAGTAAGTTGCTTGAAGAATAAAGAAATCTTAGTTATCAGCTCTCATATTATTTTAGGCAGGAATTCTCGAAGAGTAATTGGTAACAACCTTTGCATTATACATGACAATCATGAATTTTCATGCCAAACATCTTAATTTTTTTCCCATCAACACATCTCCCCACATTAGAACCATACCCATCTAGAAATCTAAGTTTTTTTATCCACTCCAACATAACATTCTTCTGTATTTTATTCAGAACAAATGGCACATCAAGATATTTATTGGTGACATGATTTTTAAAAAATTAAGGACACGACAATATTTATTCAACTTATCTATTTACTTGTAAGTATCCTTAGTTTTCCTTGGAATGTTAACTACTTTATTGAAAATATTGTCAAAAACATTCTTCTCGATATGCATAACATCAAGATTGTGCATGAGCAAGTACTCACTACAGTAGGGCAAATCCCAAAAAATACTTCTCTTATTCCACCAAGAAGTCTTAGATATAGTTGGATTCACAACCTCAATATCAACATTTATTACCTTCCTCAACCCTCTATTATTCAATTCCTACAGAATATCATCCCCATATCTAATCGCCATGAATTGTTTAGTAACATTTCTCTTCTTAATGAAGTCTTTGGCGCTATGTCGATACGGATGATTAATGGGCAAAAATATCCGATGGATGTCGAACCACGACTATTTTCCACTATTAATTAATCTAAAAGTATCAGAATCTTAAATACAATGAGGACATACCAGCATACTAGTTGTACTCCACCCAACCATCATATAATATGCTAAAAAGTTATTTATGGTCCAAATGAGGGCGGTGCACATTTGAAAATTTTACCATTTGGAAATATCATACGTTTGAACCCCAACACCCTAAAGACTTTCAACTTCGCTATCAATGGCTGCAAGAAAACATCTATCTCTCCCTTTGGATTCGTAGGCCCCGACACTAACATAGTCAAAAACATAAATTCCTTCTTCATAGATAAGTCTGGAAAAAAATTATACAGTGTCACCACCATAGGCCACAAAGTATATTGCTATTCAAATTGACTAACTGGCTTAAAACCATTAGCAAATAAACCCATGCTAATATTTTGAACTTTAGAAGAAAATCATGAAAATACCCATCAAAATGTTTACAAGCATGGGCATCAGAAAGGTGACACATCTTACCATCCTCTATATTATGCTCTAAATACCACCTCTTTTCATTAGCTATTGAGGTTGATGCAAACAATTTCTACAACCTAGGTGTTATTGGAAAATTGTGCATCTTATTATACAACACCTTCAACTTATGTATAAACAATCTATTTCAAAAAACCCATAAACTTTTACTTGTACCGAGCATGCCCACATATTTTACAACTGTAAAGGTCAATGTTATCACCCCAGTATATCATTCAGTTGTTCACACAGCAATGAATGAGCTGTACTGGTAATCCAAACCCTCTAAATAACTTCTTCATGCTATAGAAATCCAATTGCATCAGATTATCTTATGGCAATAATTCTTGAATGAATTTAGACATATCATCAAATCATCCCCACGAACACGTGTCTGTACTTTATTTCTAACATCCTCACACCTATAGAAAGTTGAGTATGCTTAAAATTTTTTCATTTACAGGTTTGTCTCCAGCTCGAATCATATCATAGAAATTCCTTCCATCATCATTGGGTTCCTCTTTCGGGTTGAATTCAGGACAAGCATCATCAAAAACGAATTTATAGTATGTATAATGATTAATATTATCTAAGACCATCTGATCAGCTTCACTTATTGACACCCATACTGAACTCGAACACTTCTGGTGGACTTGCTTCTCAACATGGCATATCCAAACATTGTAATCTACCACAAAACAATTTTTATACAAATGCATCTTCACAGTCTCAACATTAAAAAACTTTTTATTTTGACATTTAAATAAAGTGCAAGAGCAACGGATTTCTATACCACCATTCACACACTCAGGATGCCTTAGAGCAAACTCAACAAATTCATCAACTTTATGCCCACATTCATTAGAGAACATTCTATTGACTATTCGACCCATGTACATCCATTCACGATCGGCTTACATGACTAGTTAAAAATTTATTTGATTTAACAAACACAATTGTCTCTAATTATAGTTATATATAATTATATAGACATTTATTTAGATATACAAATATTTATATATAGTCATCCACATATAGTTTAAAATAATGTTGTATGTCGTTATACATGTAATTATAAATATAGTTACAAGTGGTTATACATATAGTTACACATATAGTTAAACGTATATTTATACATGTAGGTTTATATATTTATTTATTTAATTTTATTTTATTATACATATAGTAATGTATAGGTATAGATATAGTAAAATTCTTTTTTAATATACAACTATATACAAATATATAATTGTAAATTTAATATTTAAATATAATTATGCATAAAAACTTTTAAAGTTATACACATAGTAAGATACAATTATTAATAATTATATATTATTTTACATATAATATATATAGTTATAAATAGTTATATAAAATAAAACATATAGTTATATATATATATATATTTTTATACAAGTAGTTATAAGTGGTTATACATAATATAAAAAACGTTATAAAAACAATTGGTTTTAATTATATTAATACATAAATGTATATATAGTTACAAATATAGTTTATATAATTATATAAACATTTATTTAGTTATACAAATATGTATACATTGTTATACACATATAGTTTAAAATAATGTTGTATGTTGTTATACGTGTCTTTAGAAATATAGTTACATGTGGTTATACATTTAGTTACACATATAGTTAAACATATATTTATACATGTATGTTTATATATTTTTTAATTTAATTTTATATATTTATATATATAGTAATGTATAGGGATAGATATTATAAAATACTTTTTTATATACTACTATATACATAAATGTATATATAGTTACAAGTATAGTTATATATAATTATATAGACATTTATTTAGTTATACAAATATTTATATATAGTTATACAAATTGTATAATAATTTAATATTACATAATTGTTATATAAGAAAATATATAAATGGATAGTTTAAAGTAAATTTTGTATAGATATTTATAAACATTTATACATATGTATAAATATTTATATATAAAATTATATGGTTATTTAAACATATCAATGTGTATTAATAATATAAAAAGTCAATATATATTAAAGTATAAACATTTATACATAATATCTTTCGATTATATAAATGTATAAAAGTTTATATATACTTTTATAGACATTATTTAAGATTTATATTAAATAAAAGTTTGATTTACTATAAATTATAATTATATTAAAGTATAGACATTCATACCTAATCTCATATGATTATATAAATATAAACCATTAACATTAAGATTATTCGGATGCAAACATCATGTAATAAAAATAAAAATCACTAAAACCCTAAAAATAAAAATAGTAGATGAACAAATTTTTAAAATGAAAAATTATAGATTAATTAATTGTGTCGAGTCAAAATCATGTTAGGTTAAATGAAATCGAAGCAAAATTAAGAAATTAGGAGGAGAAAAAACCTAAAACCTGAATATACTAAAAAATGAAATTTGAATGCCTATGTATAATTCAGCGAGACGGAGATGTGTATAAGAAATTTGAAGGAGAAGAACAAATAAAAACTTACCAGGATTCAGAAAAAATATCAAATTTATGTGATTTCATGGTTACAGTTGGCTTAGATTCGGAAAAATGATGGAGTTACGATGATTTAATGTTATAATGATTAGCAAATGATTTTAAAATCAAAAAATTAAAACATTGAATTACCAACCAAAATTATGGTCGGTAAAAGGTTAGGGAGAATAAATTTATAAGTATTTGGAAGTCTAATTCATCGACCAATTTTAAAGGTAATATGTTTTTAGTCGTTAAATGGTCGGTAATTAGTTGGAAATTTTTATTTGCTATTTCCATCTTAATTTACTGACCAAATTCCTACCAAAAACATTTGGTCGGGAGGTATGGTTGATATTCGGTCGAGAAATAGTCAATAATTACCAACGTAAATATTTGGTATGTAGTTGGTCGGTAATTCATGACGTTATAAATATATTGAATAACTACTTTACTGACCATTTTTAATGGTAATATAATTTCAGTCATTAAATGGTCAGTAATCTTTTGAAATATTTTTCGCTAATTTCCTACTAATTTTCAGACCATATTTCCGACCAAATATATTTGGACGATAATATATGGTCGGTAGTTGGTTGAAAATTTGGTCAAAAGTATTTTTCTCCAATGTACCTATTTAATTTGCTAAATTGGTCATGAATTGGTCAATTTTTACTGACATATATATTTAGTCGGTAAATGGGCGGTATGTATGAAGCCATAAATAATTTGAAAAACTCTATACCGAGCAATTATAATGATATGTTGTTAAATGGTTGGTAATATATTCAAGAACAACTCTACAGAATAATTTTCAACAAAAAACATTTGGTCAATAATTATGGTCGGTATTTTGTCGTAAATTTGGGCGGCATAATTTTTTTCGATAACCTTTATTGGTCGCTAACTGGTTGTGTTTTGGACAACAATTACCGACCAAATTTTATGGTCAGTATTTCGGTCAATTTATCATAATTTTAGTAGTATCTATCTGTCTATCTATCTATTTGGCATTTTGTATATGTGTATATCTATTTACCTATCTATCTATCCATATGACTATTTGACTATCTAATTATCTGACTATCTATCTATCTGTCCATCTATATATCTTTCTATCTATCTATCTTTATATCTATCTATTTATCTATCTATCTATTTCTATCTATTTTTCTATATTATTTATCTATTTGTCTGCCTGTCTGTCAATCTATCTATAAATTTGACTATCTAAATATCTGTCTTTCTATTTATCTATCTATTGGTCTATCAATCAATCAATCTATCTATCTATATATTTATCTATCTATCTATCTATATATATTTATCAATCAATCTATTATATATTTATCTATCTATCTATATATCTATTTAACTAACTAACTAACTAACTATCTTTCTTTCTATCTATCAATCTATTTGTCTATATATCAATCTATCTATTTTTCTTTCTAACCATCTATATATCTATTTGTCTATCTTTATATATAACTATCTATTTATCTATATGTTAATTTATCTATTTATGTGTCTATCAATCTATGAATCTATCTATATACTTATCTATCTTTCTTTCATTCTTTCTTTCTGTCTATCTATCTATTTGTCAATCGATCTATCGATATATCTATATCTCTCCTATCAATCAATCTATCTGTCTATTATTTATCTATCTTTTATTATCTATCTGTCTATCTGTATATCTATCTATCTTTAAATCTATCTATCTATCTTTTTGTATATCTATCTGTC
>JAREIK010000076.1:177614-202614 GCA_029783825.1 Sapria himalayana
CAATAGATAGACAAATAGTCACTTAAAAAGATATAGAGATAATTAGATAGACAAATAGACTAATAATATTATAGATAAATAGAATCATAGCATATAGATAGATAAATAAATATATAGATAGATAGATAGATAGATAGGCCGAAGAGAAATAGATAGATTGATAAATAATAGATATCGACAAACAAATAGATAGACAGATAGATAAATAGATAAATAGTTAGATAGATGATGGATAGATATAAAGATATAGAGATAGTTATATAGATAGACAGATAGACAGACAAATGGATACATAGATTAGATAGAAAGACAAATATAAAAATAGACATATAGACAAATAGACACATACACAGATAGTTAGGAAAATAAGAGATGGATTGATATATAGATAGATTGATAGATAGTTATACAAATAGGCAGATAGAAAGATAGATTAGATTGATTGACTGATAGTTAGGTAGTCATATAGAATGTTAGATAGTTAGCTAGATATATAGATAGAAAGATAAACATATTGAAAAGTTATATACTTATATAAATAGACAAATATATTAATAGATAGATAGAAATAAGAAAGAAAGATTGATATATAGATAGATAAACAATAGAATGATATATAGATATAAAAGAGTTACATATATAGATATTTAGATATATAAATATATAAATATATATATATATATATATATATATATATATCTATATCTATATATACTAATAGATAGATAGATATATAGACAAAAAGATAGATAAACAAATAGATAAATAGACAATACATAGATAGCTAAATAGATAGTAAGATAGATTGACAGGTCGACATTTTGACAGATAGACATATAGATGGATAGAGTGCTAGATCGACATATTAATATATAGAAAGATAGATAGATAAATAGATAAATAGGTAGACCGATAGATAAATAGAAATAAATATAAAGATTTAGATATATAGATATATAATAATAGAGATAGACTAATATATAGATATATGAATATAAAATAGGCATATATATATATATATCCAAATTTATGATTAAACTTATAAAATGATTGAAAATAGTTTGATAGGCTGATAGATAAGTATACATATTGATATATTGAAAGAAAGATAAATAGATAGATAGATATATAGATAGTTATATAGATAGTTATATAGATAGTTATATAGATAGATATATATGTAAATAGATATACATTTAGACACATATACACATATACACATAGATACATAAAGACATAGATACATTAATAAATTGATATATAGACAAATATACAGATATAAAAATTGGCATATAAATAGATATATAAATAGACATATAGACAAATATACAGATAGACTGATAGATTGAAAGATAGATAGATAAAAAAAATAGAAAGATAGATTGATAGATAGATCATAAAATTGATAGATATATAATAAAATAGAGAGATAGACAGATATACATATAGATTGATAGACACAATGATACATAGATGGAAAGAAAGATAGATATATAGATATACATAAAGATAGATAGTCACAATGATAGATGGATGGAAATAAAGATAGATAGATATATACAAATAAATAAATAGTCTAATAGATAGACAAATAAATAGTTAGTTAGGTTTATAAATAGATAGATAGACATATAGGTAGATAGGCAGATAAGTAGATAATCACATATGGATAGATAAATAGACACATAGGCATATAAATAGATATATTGACAAATAAACAAATAGATAGATTGACATAAAGATAGATGAATAAATAGAAATACAAATAAATAAATAAGCAGATAGGCAGTTAGATAGATATATATTGATACACATATAGAGAGATAAAATGATAGTCAGTTAGATTGAAAATTAGATAGGCATTTAGGAAGATAAACAAATACTCAGATAGACAAAACGATTAATATATATATAGATAGATATATGATAGAGAGATAAATAGAAAGGTGGACATATAAACAGATAGATATATTTACAGATAAGTAGATAAATAGATAGTCTGCTTGTCTAATTTATAGAAAGATAATTTGATATTTAGATAGTTACATATATACATAGGCAGATTGATAGAAAGAAAGATAAAAAAATATACATATAGATTGATAGATACATAAATATATAGACAGATAGATAGATAGATAAAAAGATAGATAGATAGATAGATAGATAAACATATATATATATATATATCGATTGATAGACATATATATAGATTGACAGGCAGACAGACAGACAGACATATAGATAGATAGATAGATATATAGATATATAGATATATAGATATATAGATATATAGATAGTTAAACTAAAAGATAGATTGATATATAGATAGATATATAGATAGAAAGTTTGAAATATATGTAGATAAATTGATAGATACATAAACACATAGAAAGATAGATAGATAGACATATATATTGATAGAATGATATTCAAATAGATAGATAGATAGATAGACAGATAGATATATAAATAGATAGATAGATAGATATAAAGAAAGATAGTTGACAAATAAGAAGATAGATATATAGACAAATAGATAATTAAACAAATAAAATATAGACAGACAGACAAACAAACAGATAGATAGATAGATAGATAGAAAGTGAGATATATAAACATATAAATAGATATATATATATATATTGCTTCTTAAATAGATTGATAGATAGATAGACAAATATATAGATTTAGAGATACATAGATAGATAGATATATAATTAGTCAAATAGAAAGATAGAAAGATAGAAAGATAGATAGAAAAACATAATGATAATAATACAATTAGATAGATATATAGATTGATAGTTAGATAGACTGACAGATAGATACATATACAGATAGGTAGATGGAAAGATATAAATATATAAATATAAAGATATATAGATAGACAGATAGAAAGATCAATATATATACAGATAAAAATATAAACACTAAGATGCATAAAAAGATAGATAGATTAATAGATAGACAAATAAACAGATAGAAATATTGATAGAATGACAAATAGACAAATAGTTGAATTGTAAAATAGATAAATATATAGATATATAAATAGATAGAGAGATAGACAAATAGATAGATAGATAGATAGGTTGGTAGACAAAGAGATAGAAAGAAAGAGAGTAATCTAGACATATAAATAAATAGATATTTAAATAGACATATAGGTAGGTAGGTAGATAAATAGATAGATATACAGATTGATAGATAGATAGTAAAATAGACAGATAGATGGATATATAGATTCACAAATAGACTGTTAGAATGATATATAGATAGATAGATAGATTGGTCTATAGGCAGATAAACAAATTGTCACATATACAGATAGAAAAATAGATATATAGATATATAGATAGACAAATTGATAGATCTGAAGATTCATAGATAGATAGATAGATAGATAAATAGATAGATATAGATCAATAGATAAAAAAAATGTAGTTAAATAGTTAGATAGATATATAGATAGAAATATAGACAGTTAGATAGTTACATAAATAGATTGAATAAAATATAGACATTTTGACAAAAGAAAGATATATAGATAGAAAGATAGTTAAATATAAAAAAAGAAAAATAGATATATTGACATGAAGACAAATAGATAGAAAGATTATGCACAAATATATAGATAGATACATAGCTAGTTATATACTTAGATAGATAGATAGAAAGATAGAGAAACTGATAGATTGATATACTAATAGGCTGATAAATAGAAAGATAGATAGTTAGATAGAAAGATAGTTAGCCAAATAGAATAAAAAAATATACAATGATTTATGGAAAAAGATAGATAGAAAAATAGATCGATAGAATTATAGTCCTATAGACAAATAGATAAATAGACAAATACATAGATAGATAAATAGGTATATTGATAGATATATAGGTAAATAGCTAGAAAGATAGATAGACATATGGACCATTTGACAAATATATAGTTAGATAGAATGATATATAACCAAATTGACAGATAGATAGTTAGAGTGATATACTAAAAGACAACTAGAGGGAGAGATATATCGACAGATAGATACATAGACAGTTATATCGATCGACTGATAAATAGATAGCAAATAGATAGATAGATAGAAAAATTTACAGATAGATATATAGATAGATAGATAGACTGATATATAGAGAGATAGATAGTAAGTTAGATAGTGATATTGATAGTTAGATTAATAGATAGATATACATATAAAAGGATAAATAAATAGACAAATAGACATATAGAAAGATAGAGAGATAGACAGATTGATAGATAGACAAATTGACATATACACAAATGAAAATATATATAGATTGACATATATATAGATAAATAGACATAAGGATAGACAAATAGATAGATATACATATCGAAAAATAGTCTTATAGATATATAAATAGATAGCAAATAGATAGATAGATAGATAAATTTATTGATTGATAGAAAAAAAGATATATAGACAAATAGATAGATAGATAGATATGTAGATAGAAAGATAGATAGAAAGAAAGATATATAGATAGATAGATAGATAGATAAATATATAGATAGATTGATTGATAGACAAATATATAAATTAACATTATGCTGATAGTAAGATATTCAATTTGACAAATATACTTATAGGCAGATAGGCAAAAAGGTAGGTAGCTTGATAGATAGATAGATAAATATTTAGATAGATAGATATATAGACAGATAGATATATAAACAAAAAAGATAGATAAAAATAAAGGCACAATCAAAAATAGGAAAATAGACACATAGACACAGAAAAATACACTAATAAATAGATAAAGAAGTAGATAGACAAACATATGAAATGATAGACAAATAGATAGATAGACAAATACTCAAATAAATAGATAGACAAATAGTCAAATAGATAGACATATAGATAAACAAATAGATAGATAAATAGATGGATAAAAAGATAGACAGATAAATCATTATAAATATAGACATATAGATAAATAGATGGACAAATAGATAGATAGATAAATCATCAAAAAATAGACAGATAGATAGATAGAGTGATAGATAGATAGACTGATAGATAGATAGACTGATAGATAGATAGATTTACACAAAGATAAATATACAGATAAATAGATAGATAGACAAATAGATATATAAATAGATAAAAAGATAGACACATAGATACATAGACAAATTGACAAATAGATATATAAATAGATAAAGAGATGGTCATATAGAGACATAGACAAATAGACAATTAGACACTTAGACACATAGACAAGTAGACTTATAAATAGACACAACGATAGATAGGCAAACATAAGAATAGATAGACAAATAGATACCAAAAAAATTAATAAAAACAAAGATAGATATATATCTATTTAGATATATAGAATGATAGATAAATAGATAGATTGATCATTTAGATTGAATGTTAGCCATAATTGCAAATTTATAGATAAGCGGATAGATATATGATGGATAGCCAGATAATTAGACAGATTGACTAATAGACTAATAGATAAAAGACAATTAGATAGTTAGAAAGATAGATAGATAGATTGACAGATAGATAGATAGATAAACAAAAATAAATGATAGATAGATAAAAATATAGATTGATAAATAGATAGATATGTAGATAGATAGATATACACAAAATCAAATAGATAGATCAAAGATAGATGGACAAATAAAGAGAAAGATAAATAGAAAGAAACAAAGATAGATAGATATATAGATGCACATATAGATAGATATATAGATGCACATATAGATAGATATATAGATAGTCAAATATATATACATATATACATATAATAGATTGATAGATAGACATAATGAAAGAATGATAGGTAGATATATAAATAGATAAACTATAGATAGTTAGACAGATAGAAAAAGAGAGATAAATAGACAAATAGATAGATTGATAGATAGACAAATAAATAGAAATATATATAGATAAATAATTAAATAAATGGATAGAAACTTTATAGACCAATAAATAGACAAATTGATAGAGAGATTGATACATAGATAAATAGATAGATATAAAAACATATAGATAGTCAAATAGATAGATAAATATATAATAGATAGATATATAATCAGAATGATAAATATATAGATAGACAGATAGATAAATAGATTGATAGATAGATTGATTAATTAATAAATAGTCGGATAGATAGATAGATAGATATATAGATATACCGATAGAAAGATAGATAGACAGATAGAGAGATAGATAGATAGATAGATATTTAGATAGACAGATATACATATAGATAGACATACAATTAGACAAGAACCAGATAGACTAATAGTTAGATAGAAAGATGGATAGATTGACGAATAAAGAAATAGACTAAAATATAAATAGATAGATAGATAGATAAAATGAGAGAAAGATAGATAGATAGATTAATTGATAGATAGATATATAAATAGATAGATATATAGAGAGAAAGATCATTTCATGGATACATTGATAGAAAGAATCATAAACACCTATATAGATAGATATATAGATTCTTAGATAGATAGAAAGATTCTTAGACAGATAGATAGATAGATAAATTGATAGAAAATAGATAGACATAATAATAAATAGATATATATATATATATATACATAGATTGTCTAATAGATAGATAGATAGATAGATAGATATATAAATATACAGATAGATAGACATTTAAATAGATAGATAGATCGAAAGATAGATAGATAGATAGATAGATAAAAAGATATATAGATAGATAGATAAAAAGATATATAGATAGATAGATTGATTGATTGATAGACAGATAGATATAAAGATATATAGATAAATAGATAAGCAGATAGATAGGTAGATAGAAAGACAAATAGATAGACATATAGATAGATAGTTAGATAGACACAGACAAATAGACATAGAGATAGATAGATAAATAAATAAATAAATAAATAGACAAATAAATAGATATATAGATAGAAAGATTGAAAAATTGATAGATCAATAGTTAGATATATAGACAGTTATACATAGAGATAAATAGATAGATAGATATATAGATAAAAATATAGATTGATAGATAGATGGATAGACATATAGATAGATAGATAGAATGATATATAGATATATAGAATGATATATATAGATAGATAGATAGAGAAAGAGATAGAAAGATATATAGATAGATCGATAGATATTTAGATAGATAGATATATAGATAGATAGAAAGATAGATAGGTAGATAGAAATTTAGATAAATGGATAGATCAATGGATAGATAGAAGGAAAGATAGTTAGATAGATATAAGTATAGATAGACAGACAGATAAATAGATATATAGATAATATGATAGATTAAGAAATAGAAGAGAGATCAATGGATAGACGAACATTTAGATAGATCGATAATTAGATAGATAGATATATAGATAAATACATAGATAGATAGATAAATAGATAGATAGATAAATAGATAGATTAGATAGACACGTAGATAGATTGATAGATAGAAAGATAGATATCAAGTTAGATAAAATAGATACACAAATAGATAGATAAATAGATAGATTGGCAAATAGATAGATAGATAGTAAGATATATAGACAAATATAAAGACAACAATGTAGATAGATTGAAAGATGGATAGATAAAAATACAAAGTCATGCAGATATATTGATATATAGATTGTTTATCATTTAGGTAGCATGGCAGTTAAATATATAGGTAGACAGAGAGACATATAGACAAATATACAAAGAGATAAACAAACAAATAGATAGACAAATAGATAGACAACTAGATAAACGGACAGATACATAGATAGATAGACAGATAGATACATAGATATATAGATAGACAGTTTAATAGACAAATTTTTAGATAGGTAGATATATAGATTCATAGAAAGAAAGATAGATAGATATATAAACAGACAAATAGATAGGTAGAAATATAGATAGAGAAATAGATAAATAGATAAATAGATAAATAGATAAATAGATAAATAGATAGAGAGATAGAAAGATAAATAGATAGACAAATAGATTCATTTATTGATATATAGATAGATTGATAGATATAATGATATATAGATTGATAGACAAAATGATAGATAGATTGATATATAGATTTATAGACATATTGATAGTTTAATAGATAGATAGATTGAAAGATATATATATAGTTGGTAGTAATATAGATATATAGTAGATAGTAAGATAGATAAATAAAATGATAGACATATAGATAGATAGATAGATAGATAGATAAATAGATAGATATATAGAGAGATAGATAGATAGATAGATACATAGATAGATTGACAGATAGATAGATAGAAAGATAGACAAACATATAGACATATAGAAAGATAGATAGACATATAGCCAGATAGATAGATAGATAGATAAATAGATAAATAGATATATAGAATAATAGCCAGATAAATTGATAAATAAAAAGATAGATAGAAAGATAGACAGATAGACAGATAGACAGACGGATAGATAGATATATATATATATAGATAGATATAAAGTTAGGTAGATAGACAAATAGATAGATAGAATAATAGCTAGATATATACGTAGATACATAGATAGATAAATAGATAGACAGAAATACACATAGATAGATAGACAAACAAATAGATAAACAAGTTGACAGACAAACATTAAGATAAATTGATACATAGATAAATATATAGATAGATTTAAAGACAGATTGATAGACATGTATATATTTAGATAGATAGACAAATAGAATGATTGATAGATAGACACATTTATAAACATATTTATAAATAGTTTCATAGATAGATTAATAGATAGATACTAAGATAGATAGATAGATAAAATGATAAAAAAAATTAATAGATAAATAGATTCATAGATAGTAAGATTTATCGACAAATTATTTGATAGATATATAGAGAGATAAATAGATAGATAGATAAATAAATAGATAGATAGAATGATAGATAGACAAATAGATAGGTAGATATATAGATAAAAGATAGATATATAGATAGATAGATAAATAGATAAATAGACATACAAATAGATAAATAGATATGTAGATAAATAGATAAAAATATAGATAGATAGATAGATAAATAGACAACTAGTTACATAGAAAGATTTATTGATTAGTAGATTAAATTTTTGACAAATTAATAAATAGATTGATATATGATAGATAGACATAAATATAGAATGATAGATATATAGATAGATAGAAAAATTGATTGATAGATAGATAGACATATAGATATTTAGATATATATACATTTAGATAGATATATAAATATATACTTATATAGAAATTAAGATAGACAGAAAGATATACAGAAAGATCGACAAATAAATAGAAAGATAAGTAGACAAATAGATATATAGATAGATAGACAAGTAGATAGTTAGCCAGTAAAATATGGAGACAATCAGATAGGCAGGCAGATAGATAATCAAATAGATAGATAGACAAAAAAATAGTTAGATAAATAGACATATAAACAATCAAACATACATAAACATAGACAAATAGATAGATAGATTGATTGATTAATAAATTGATAGACAAATTTATAGATCGATTGATAAAAAGATAGATTGATTAAAAAATAGAAAGATAAATTGAAAAAAAAATAGATAGATAGATAGGTAAATAGAAAGACAAATAGATAGATGGATAGATAAATAGATAGATAGACAGAAAGAACGATATACATATAGAAAGATAGAAGAATGATAGACAATTAGATTGATAGATAAATATATAGATTATTAGATAGAATGATAGATATAATGATAAATAGATTAAAATATAGATTTACAGAAAGATTGATTGACACATTGATAGATAGATTATAGAAAGATTGATAAATAGATCGATAGATAGAAAGATTTATATACTATTTGATAGATAATTTCATATATAGATTAATATAATTATTGATAGATAGATCGATAGATAGATAGATAGATAGATAGATAGATAAATAAATAGATATATATATATTAACATATAAATAGACAGATAGATAGACAAATATATAAATAATTACATAGATAGACTAATAAATAGATAGACATAGAGATAGCCAAATTAATAGATATATAGATAGATAGATATATAGACAGATAGATGGAAAGATGGATAGATAGATAGAGATATTAATAGATAGATTGATAGATAGATTTGATTGACTGGTTGATAAATTGATTGAAAGTTAGATTGAAAGATAGATTAATAGCCATATTGATAGACAGATTAAAAGACTATTAGATAGACGAATTAATAGATAGATTGATAGATAGATATATAGTCTGATTGATATACTAATAAAATGAAAGAAAGATAGATAGATAATTAGATAGATAGTTCTAAAGATAATTAGAAAAATAGATAAATAAATAGATAGATAAATAAATAGATAGACAAATAGATAGATAGACTAATAGAGAGATAGATAAATAGACAAATAGATAGATAGAGAGGTCTATAGATAATACATGGGTTAAAATACTTATCAATGGACAGGTAGGGGAGGAGTTTAAACCAGTTAGAGGACTTAGGTAGGGTGATCCCCTCTCTCCTTCCTTATTTAATATTTACTTAGAATTACTCATTGTAAATTTAAAAGAAGAAATGAAAGAAGACAATATTTTAAATATAAACATCCTAGAAATACCCCTAATGTGAGCTGTCTGGCATATGCGGATGATGTTATCATTTTTACAAATGCCAGCATTCACTCAATGAGGAATTTAATGAGACTCTTCCAAACACTTGAAAAGGAATCAGGTTAGAGACTAAATAAAAATAAATGTCAATTCATGTTAGCCAGGAAAGTCTCAGAAAACATAGCCCTAAGGGTTAAAAATATAATAGAGTTTACACAAAACACAGGTGCTTTGCTATATTTGGGTTGTCCTATTCAGGAAGGAAAGATAAAGAAAGAAGATTTAGACTTTTTAGTGTATAAAATGAGAAATAAAATAGAAGGCTGGAAAGGTGATTTATTAAGTATGGCATGAAGAATCACTTTGATCACGCATGCTTTGCAAGAATCGCTAGCTCATATTTTAATGTCGGTTCAGCCCCCAAAATCTATAATTAAAAAGCTTGAAAAAGAAATGTCCAATTTTTTATGGGGTAGAAAAGAAGCTGAAAATAAACTTCATTGGAAAAAATGGCAAGATTTATGCTTTCCGAAGGAAGAGGATGGATTAGGCTTCTCTAGCTTAGAGGATGTAGCTAATGCATGGGCTTGTAAAAACTGGTGAAGGCTGAAGGAAAATGGTAGTCTCTGGACTAATTATATTAAGGCTAGGTATAGACTAGGTGACAATGCTTTTAAAGATATTAGGAAGGCATATAAAACCTGGAAACTGAGGAGAAAGCAACAAGGAATGGTAGATAAACATTCAATTTTAACCAAAAGCGGGTGGAAATGGACATTAAATCCACATGGTAAATTTACATTAAAAAGTGCTAAAGATCTGGTTAGAAGTAAAAGGCCGGAGCAAGAAATATTTAGGAGGGCATGGATAAAGGAGTTACCACAAAAAATAAATGTATTCATGTGGAAACTCCTCTCAAATGTGATCTCGGTAGATTATAATATACAAAGAAAAGGAATTAAATTAGCATCTAGATGTGAATGTTGTTATCAAGAGATGGAAAGTACTAATCACCTATTTTAAATAGGGAAAATAGCCAAGAAACTATGGAA
This sequence comes from Sapria himalayana, assembly GCA_029783825.1. Taxonomy (NCBI): domain Eukaryota; kingdom Viridiplantae; phylum Streptophyta; class Magnoliopsida; order Malpighiales; family Rafflesiaceae; genus Sapria; species Sapria himalayana. The sequence goes on from JAREIK010000076.1 coordinate 189,337, forward strand.
AAAATTAGAGGTAGAGGTGGGTATTGAAAAAGGTGCTTTAGACTTGCAGGATAGATTAAAAAACTAGAGTAAGCACACAAAAAATAATAAGAAATGTTGGCTCTCTGTAGGGAATGTTGGCTCTCAATACAGATGGCTCGTTTAAGAGAGAAATGGGGGCTGCAAGGGGTGGAAGTATAATAAGAAATGTGGGGGGTAAAGCCATGAGTGCATTCACAATGAAAGGAGATGCATCTTTTGCTCTACAGGTGGAAATTATGGCCTTACATATAGGCTTGTTGATCTGTAAAAAAAATAATTTTTCAAATATTCAAGTTCAGGTAGACTCAAGTATATTAGTTGATCTGGTGTCGAATAAAATAAAAATGTGGAGGTTTGAGGAGGAAATAAACATAATTAAAAAATGGTTAATTGAGTTGAAAGGAACAATGCTGCACATTTTAAGAGAAGCTAATGCGATAGTAGATAAATTGGTAGGGGATGGTTTTAAAAATGGAGAGCAAGAATTTGGGGATGAGGATATCCCCTCCAGGCTTAAAGGCTTAATAAATTTAGACAAAATTTCTTTACCATATGTTAGAATTCAGAAAACTAAAGACTAGAGCTATAATTTTTAGATTATAGGAAACAAAGAAAATTATTAATTGAAATTTTATGATTGAGTTGTTTTTAAAATTTAAAAAATACAGATAAATATAAAATCGTCCTGGTCCTAAGGGGTGATTATAAAGAATATCAGGCTAGATGGCACTGGAGGGTATTCTGCTTGTGCTTTCTATGTTTTGTTTGCTATGTTGTTTTTGTGTGTAGGAAAAATTGTGAGAGGCAGCTGAATGAAGCTTGTAGAAGCTTTAGAAGAAAATTAATGAGAAGTATGAGTAGCATTAGGATAGATGTACTTGCTATTGTATTTTACCTTATTGTGCGGGACTTGTTACCGGAAAAGTAAAAATGTAGACATAATTCTGAAAACTCCAAGTTTGAAGTCATGGTAGGGGTGGCATGATGAGGCTCCTGCCATGTGTAGTTTCTGTTTTTAAGTTTAAATATAATGGTTGTGTGCTGGTGTGTGAAGGGATTGGGAAAGTTAGCTGGCTGGAAAAAGACAGAGCATTATAACTACCATTTATGGCAGAATTTCTTGTTTTTGATTTTCTACTTTAGGTATAGATGAAACCGAAAGAAGCAGCTGATTGGGAGTAGGTAGACACGCATGAAGGATTTGGTGTCATAGGCTAGATTAATCTTGAAAACTCCATGGATTGGGAAAGTTAACTGGCAGGAAAATGATAGCATTATATCCACCATTTGTTAGTAGATGGATATTTCTTGTTTTTTCTGGTTTTTCTTTCTGGTTTAGATATAAAGAAAACTGAAAAAGTAGCTAAATAAGAGTAAAGGTAGATGTGCATGAAGGATCTGCTGTCACGGGCTAGATTAAGCCATAACAGCTGTTGTCTAATATGGATGCATAGTGTCTGCATTTATATAATGAGTGTATATAAGAATCTGTGGTGTGTGTACAATGTCTGTTATAGGTAGTCTGCTGTATATGTTTAGAGTTATGGTCGTTTAGGCTATTAAGTCGAATGGATCCAGTTTCAATTCTGACAGTTTGAAGGGTAGACAAGTTAAAGCACACACAAAGAGGGTCTGGGAAACAGAAAAATGCACATGGATGAGAAAAATGGCTGATGGTCTAGCACGAGCAATTGGAAGGATAGAAACAGAGCATGGACAAACAAGAAGACTTTATCGAGTCAACAACGTGGGAAAGCAATAAAGCACGCAAAAATAGAACATACAAGCAGAACAGAGCCAAGCTTTAAACATAAAAGGCCTCAAGCACAAATTAATATTCAAAACATCATAGAGGAGCTTTAATGTATTTAATGTATTTTTTTGGGTTTTAATTGGTGTAAGAGGGAAAGGGGTAGTATTTAGCTTGTAAAAAAGGTATTCCTCCGCCAAAAGAGAGGATTAAATTAATAATAAAACAAATTTAAAAAAAAGAGAGGTCTATAGACAGTTATATAAACATCTAGAAAGACACACACACACACACACACACACACACATATATATAGATAAAAAGACAAACAGAAAGAAAGATAGATAGGTAGATATATAGAAAGACCATTAGATAGACAAATAGCTAGACAAAAACATAGATTGATAGACAGATAGTTAGAAAGACATACAAATAATTTGAAACACAAATAGATAGATAGAGAGAAAGATATATAGTTAGAAAGAAAGAAAGATAGATAGATAGATAGAAAGAAATAAAGATAGATAGATAGATAGATAGATAAAATGATTAATAGATAGATTGTTTGATTGATTGATAGAATGATAGAGAGATAGATAGATAGATAGATAAATAGATATATAGACAGATATAGAGACAAACTGATAAACAAATTGATAAATAGATTGATATACATATTGATATATAAATTGAACCTTATATTACTAGACAAATTAATAAATAGAATGATAGACAGATAAATAGACATATTTATGCACTAATATATAAATAATTTGATAAAAAAATTAATAGATAGATAGATAGATTTATTGAATTAAAGATAGATAGATAGATATATAGATAGATATAAAGATCAATTGATTATTAGACAAATAGATAGCTAGATAGTGAGATAGACAGACAGATAGATTGTTAGATAGATAGACAAAAATATAAAAAGGTAGAATGAAAGATAGTTAGACAAAAAGATAGATAGATCAATAGATAAACACATAGTTAGATATATAGACTGATAAATAGACTATAGATAGATAGATGGATAGATAGATAAACAAATAGATAGATAGATGGATAGATTGATTGATAAATAAATAGATAGATATATAGATAGACAAATGGACAAATATATATAATGATAGATAGAAATAAAGATAGACAGATTGATAGTTAGAAAGATAGACATATAGATAGACAAATAGATAGATAGATAGATAGACTGATAGATAGTAAAGTACATAAACAAATAGATAGAGAAATAGATAGACAAATAGATAGATAGATAGATAGATAGGTAGGTAGGTTGATAGATAGACATATAGATTAAAGGATAGAGAGATAGAAAGATATTTAGAAATACTGACAAATAGATAGACAAATAGACATATAGATAGACAGATTGATTGATAGAAATGTTTGTAGTAAGACAGGCATACATTCATGTAGATAGGTAGATAGATAGACAAACATACATATACACATATAGAGAAATAGATATACAGAATGATAGACTAATTCCCAGACAAATTGATAGGCAAATATATATATATATATAGACAGATAGATTGATAGACATAAATAAAAAGATAGATAGATAGATAGACAAATAGATAGATAGATAGACATGTAGAGAGATAAACTGATAGACAAACTGATAAATAGATTGATAGACATATTGATAGATAGATTAAAAATAGATCAATATACAGATTGATATATTGATAGACACATTGATAGACTAAGATATCATAGAAAGATTAATAGATGATAGATAAAAGAATGATAGATTTAAAGATATATAGATACATATACATATAGATAGATAGATCGATCGATAGACTTTTAGCCAAATAGATCATTAAAGATATAGATAGACAGATAGATTGATAGAAAGATAGTAGATAGATAGATATATAGAAATATAGAAAGATAGAAATATAGATAGTTTTATAAAAAGATAGATAGATAAACAAATAATTATAAGATAGACTGATAGATAAACTATAGATAGACAATTAGATAGATAGATAAACAAATAGATAAAAAGATAGATAAATATAAAGATAAGTAGATTAATAGACAGATTGATAGTCAATAAGATAGACATATAGATATACAAATAGATAGATATGAATATAGATAGCCAAGTAGATAGATAGATAGATAGACTAATACATAGATAGATAAATAGATAAATAGATATATAGATAGACATATATATAGATAGATAGATAGATAGATAGATAGAAAGATAGATAGACATATAGATAAGAAATTTGATTGACAGATTCCCTGATAGATTGATAGGCAGATATATAAAAAGATAGATAGATAGATAGATAGATAGATAGCCATATAGATTGACAGATAGATTCACAAATTATTAAATAGATAGATATATATATAGATATATAGACTTATAGATCGACTATTAGATAGACAAATAATTTGATTATTAGATATACAAAATGATAAAAAATATAGAAAGATAGATTGATAAAAAATAGACACATAGATATATAAATAGATTGATAGAAATCAAGATAGATCGATAAATAGATTGATAGAAATCAAGATAGATAGATATATAGACATATTGATTGATTGATTGATTGATTAATTGATAGAATGATATACAAATTGATAGACAGATAGGCAGACAGATACATAGATAGATAGATAGATAGATGATAGATAAACATATTGATAGACTGATAGAAAGATAGATAAATAGATAGAATGATAGTTAGATATACATATAGATAGTCATATAGATAGATAGATAGATTTGTAGATAAATATACAGATAGATAGATAGATAGATAGATAGATAGACAGATAAATAGACAGATTAGATAGAAAGATAAAAAGATAGAAATAAAGAAATATAGATAGATAGATAGACAAGTTGTCAGTCAATCAGACAAGGAGATAGTTAGACAATCAGGCATATAGATAGGTACATTGTTACATAGCTATATAGATAAATTGATAAATATATAGTTAGTCAAATTGATAGATATATAGATATATAGATAGATGGAAAGATAGATCGATAGATTAATAGGAAAATACATAGACAGATAGATAGATAGATATATAGATTGATTGATTAATTGATATATTGGAATATAGATAGACAAATAGATAGACAAATAAATAGAAAGATAAAAAGATATATAGACTAAAATATAGATAGATATATAGATAGACAAACATATAGAAAGATAGATAGATAGATTGATTAATTGATTGATTGATAGATAGATAGATAGATAGACTGATATAATGAAAGAGTGATAGACAGATTGATAAATATATTGAACGACATATTTATAGACTGATTGAAAGAGAGATTAATTGGTAGATTCATATACAGAATAATAAATAGATAGAGAAAGATTGATAGACTCATATATAAATAAATTGATAGAAAGTTTAATAGATAGATAGATATATTTATAGACTAATATAAAGACAGATAGATAGACCAATATATAGAAAAATAGATTTACATATTATTAGAGAAATTGAAAGATAGATAAATAGATAGATAGATTAATTTTTTGATTCATAGATAAATAGATAGATTGTCTAATACAAAGGCTGATAGATAGATACTTAAATAAAGATAAGAGGATAGATAGATCAAAAAAGATCGACAAATTGTTAGTTAGATAGATAGAAAGAAAGATAGATAGATAGATTAATAGATAGTAACTTAGACTGATAGATACATAAAAAGATAGACTGATCGATAGATAGATAGATATATTGATAGATATATAGATAGATATACAGATATATAGTTAGATAGATAGAAAGATATATAAATAAAAAGATAGATAGACAGACAAATGGATAGATAGATAGATAGGCAGAAAAATAGAAAGATAGATAGATACATAGACATTAAGATAGATAAAAATATAGACAGGTATATATTTATAAAGATAGATAGAATGATTGATTGATTGATTGATTGTCAAGAAGATAGATAGATAGATAGGATTTTTTATAGATAGATAAATAGATATATAGATAGATAGATAAATTGATATATATATATATATATATATATATATATAGATTGATAGACAGATTAATACATAGATAGACATATAGATAGAAAGATAGTTCGATATAAAATAGATAGATAGATAGATAGACAGAAAGATAGACAGATAGGCATGTAGTAAGGCAAGCATACATTCAGGTAGGCAGGCAGATATATTGACAAACAAACATATTGACAGAAAGAAAGATAGATAGATAGATAGACAAACAAACAAATTGATAGATAGATACTTTAATTGAAAGATAGATAGATAGACAAATATATAGACATATAGATAGACAATATAGATAGATAGACAAATAGATAGATAGATAGACAGACATACATACATACATATATATAAATAGATTGAAAGATAGACAAATAATAAATAGATAGACAGACAGATAGATAGATAGGCAGAATGAAAGATAGAATCATAGAGAGATTGATAGGCAGATTGGTCGACATATTGCTAGAGAGTTTGTTAGGCATATAGATAGAAGATAAATAGAAAGATTGATAGACAAATATATAGACATATATAAACAGATTGAGAGACAAATAGATAGACAGATTATAGAAAAATAGATAGATAGATTATTAGACAGATAGATTAATAAATAGATAGATAGACACATAGATAGAAACATAGATATATAGATAGATATATCAATCGATATATATATATAAATAAAAAAATAGATAGGTAGATAGATTGACATATAGATAGCTAGATAGGTAAACACATAGATATATATACAGATAGATAGATAGATTAACAAATAGATAGATATATAAATTGGATAGATAGTCAGATAGATAGATAGATAGATAGACAGACAGACAGACAGATAGATAGATAGATAGATATATTGACCAGGAGGCACTTGAGCAGGCAAAATGTCAGGCAAATAGTCATGCATATAGAGAGTCAGATAGGCATGTAGAAAGATAGACAAATACGATGAAAGATATATAGAAAGATAGACAAATAACCAAACAAAAAAATTGACATACTAATAGATAGACAAATAGAAAGACAAATAGACAGATAGATTGACAGTTTGATTGAAAGATTGATAAAGAAAATTATAGACAAATAGATAGACAGATAAATTAATAGATAGAAAGAATTAAAGATAGATAGATAGATTGATTGATTGATTGACATATAGTTAGATAGATATATAGTAAGATAGATCGATAGACACATAGATAGACAAATTGATAGACGGATAGATAGATAGACATAAAGATAGATAGATAGATGGATGATGGATGGATAGATAGAATGATAGATAAACTGATGGATAGATAGATCAATAGAAGAGTGTCGGATAGATAGATACATAGGCATATAGATAAATAAATAGATAGACAGATAGATTGATAATTAGTTTGATAGAATATTAATAGACAAATTGATAGATAGTTTGATACACATATAGAAAGATATATAGATACATAGATAGATTGATAGATAGATATATATATAGGTAGATAAATAGATAGACAAATAAATTTAAATATTTATAGACATATCCATAGATAGATTGTTAGATAGATAGATAAATAAACAAGTGGACAAACAAATAGATCAATAAATAGATATACAGATTGATAATAAGATTGATAAGTAAATAGATATATAGATAGATAAATAGATTGATATACATATAAATAGATAGTTAGTGTTGGGAAATCGCACTTCCACGGGTAATGAGATTAAGAACAGAAAATACAGAAACAACACAGAAACAAGTAATATATATTCCCAATCCACAAGCATCCATGATAGAATCAAAATGAGAAATCAACTCAGCAAATAACGTGGTTCGCTAGTCACTCAGTACGACTAGCTACCTCCACCAGAAAATGCTTATGCATTACAGATTAAAACCAAGAAATAACATCTTACAGTATGTAGCACGGCAGTCACGAAATCGCGTAGAGAGAGAGGTGAACGAAGATAAATAGTTCAACCGGGTTAAAAAACAGCCACCCGAAAAATAATTACAAATGTTTTTATACAGAAAATAAACAACCAGTTCATTTAACCGAAGCATGTCGGATCAACGGGACCTCCGTTATTGTGCTACTACTGCATCCCCGGGCTTTTAATATTTCCTTTCTTGCACTTACATGAAAATATTAAAATAGATTATTAAGTAAAAACAAATTACATATATAGTAGTTAGATAGATTGATAGACACATATATATGAAAATTGATAGATAGATAGATATAAAGATAGATTGAAAGATAGATATATAAATGTATAGATAGATAAAAAGATTGATGGATAGATAAATTGATAGATAGACAGACGGACAGATAGATAGAGAGATATATAGATAGATAGAAAATCAGATATATAGATTGATAGATAGACAATCAGATATATAGATAGATAGGTAGATAGATAGACATATAGATAGTTAGACAGAAAGATAGATAGAAAGGTGGACAAATAGATAGATGCGTAGATAAAGTGATAGATAAATTGATAGAGAGCTAGATATAAAGATAGAAAGATTAATAGATAGTTTAAAATATAGATAGATAGATTAATAGATAGTTTGAAATATAGATAGATAGATAGACATACAAATAGATAGGAAGATACCGAGATAGACATATAAATAGATATGTGTGTGTGTGTGTGTGTGTATAGATAGATAGATCGATAGACTGACAGATAGATAAATAGATAGATAAATAGACAGAAAGATAGACATATATAGATAGATAGATATATATATATATACACACGCATATAGATCAGTAGATAAATAGATTGATAGATATATAAGTAGGTAGGTAGGTAGACAGATTGATAGACAAATAGATAGACAAATGGATAAACAAAAAGATAGAAAGATAGATATAGAGATAGATAGACATATTGATTTATAGATAGATTGAAATAAATTTTCACCAATAGATAGAGAGATATATAGATAAACAAATAGATAGATAGATGGACAAATATATAGATAGATAAAAAGACATAAATATACAGATAAAATATAGATAGATAGACAAATATATAAACAAATAGATAGACAAATAGATAGATAGATAGATATATAGATAAATAAATAGATAGACAGATTGATATAAAGAAAGGTAGACAGATCGATAAACAAATAGATAGACCCAAATAGATAAACAAATAGATAGACAAATAGATAGACAAATAGATAAACAAATATATAAACAAATAGATAGATAGAGAGATAAATTGATAGATAGACAAATAGATATAGAGATAGATAGACATGCAAATAGATAGATAGATAGATAGATATATATATATACTATGAAAGATAGATAGATTGACATATACATAGAGTGATAGATATACAGAAAGACAGACAAAAAGAAAGATTAATAGATAGATTGATAGATAGACTAAAAGATAGACAGATAGATAAATAGTTAAATATACTAATAGATAGACAGATAGATATATAATTATATAGACATATAGATAGATAAATAAATAGATAAATTGATACACTACAAGAAAAATCTCAAATAGATAGAAAAATTTTCCTAGCAAAATTGGGGTTTCCATCGTTATCTGGGATGTAACGACGGATTAATAAATAAAGATTTCCCAACCTGAAGTGCACGTTGCTAAAAATTAATGAGGGAAAGATTCCCTAGCTAAAAAATTATAGCGTTGGACAATTCCCTAGCTAAAATAATGATTTTCTTAGCTAAATTAGCAAGGGAAAATCCCTAGCTTTTTTAATTCCAAAACTATTTTCAGAATATTTTTTTTCAAAAAATTTAATTAAATAATTTAATATTTTTATATTAAATTGGATAAAAACTCAAACTATACATGATACTTTATAAATAACAAGAAATAATATCATTTAATAAATTATTCTGATATAATATTTTACATAATTAAAACAAAAACATAACAAAAACGTTATCACATCTTATTCATCAATGTTTCTACTGATAGTGCATACATTATATTCTATATGTTCTTTGATGTTACTTTCTCACTCTTAGCTCCTCTGATCATTATCTTTCTACTGTGACAAAGTTGTCCGAGTCATGGTGCATCATGTCTAGTAAAAAATTCACTTATATAAGCTTCATTTGGGAAACATTGCGCTACCATCTGTATAAAATTTAAACCAATCAATAAAATCAAAATAAATAAATAAAAAAAGTTATGATAAATATATAATACTACAGTATATATATATATACATATTAACTATAGTGTATATGTACATATATTCCAGTATTTCACTTGTTACATATATTACTGCAATATTTCTGATTATGAACTATAGTATTTTATGCACATATATACTATGTATATATATACTAAGTATATATTTACATATAATACTACAGTTTTATGCATGCATATACTCAATATATATGTACGTATATACTGAGTAAACATGTTCATATAAACTAAGTATATATGTATGTATATACTCAGTATATACGTACTTCTATACAATGGTATATACGTCCATATATATGTTCGTATATACTATATAGATACGTATGTATATACTCAGTATATACATATGTATATACTTTAGTATATACGTACATATATACTTGGTATATATGTACTTATATACTATAGTATATACATAAATATATTCTCATTATATACATACGTATATATTCATTATATACATATGTATATACTGAATATATACTTATGTATATATCGAGTATATACGTACGTATATACCTAGTATATATGTACTTATATACTGAGTATATATGTATGTATATGTCAAGTATATATGTTCGTATATACTGAGTATATATGTACGTATATATCGAGTATATACATACAATTAAACTACAGTATTATGTACGTATATACTTCGGTATATATGTACTTATATACTATAATATATACGTACGTATATACTTTGTATATACGTACTCATTTACTATAGTATATACATACATATATACTCGATATATGCATACATATATACTATAGTATATGCATACTTATATACTCAGTATATACGTACGCATATACTGGAGTATTATATGTATGTATATATAATCACATAGCCTCAGATTACACACACACACACACATGTACTTTCATGCAAATACACATACCGTCAAAGACAATAGAAGTAAATGAGTATATTCCTACGTATATACTAAGTATATACTTACGTATATATTGTTGCTGCTGCCGCTGGCAATAAATGTGTGGTGGGAAATGATGTTGACTTATGAACTTCTCTACCAACCATGCATTTTGAGATTGAGCGAGTTTTTGACGAGGCGGAAAGCTGCTTTTCCCAAAATAGGACCCGATATTCCTCCTAGCATCCGTAACCTGTAAAAATCAGGCAAGGTTAAATTTTTTTCTTCTGATTGAATACAATTTTATGAAATCTAATAAAATTACACCACACTACACTAGCATCATCATCCTATGACCTTGTACAATTAGAACCAATCATTATAGAATCTACAGCAAGAAAACTTATTTCCTCAAACATATGCTTTGTACCATGTGATAATTGCATATATACACAATTACTAAGAGACTATGTCAACCTCTGTCTATCTCTATCTGCCTTGTCTGCCTCTATGCCTCTGTCTGCCTCTATCTACCTCTGTCTGCCTCTATATGCCTGGCTGGCCTGGACCAGAAATATCTTCATGCCATAGCTTTGGGGAAGTCATAATATCCATGGCTTTTATGACTTGCATCAGTTAGCAATGCGCGATGATGACCAGAATAGCCCAAGCAATTATATATTCAAACATGTGTGTGTGTGTGTGTAAATTGGTGTGTATGTATGATAATATATACATGTCTACATATAAATATATGCACCCACTTACGTATATACTAGGTATGTACGTATGTATATACCGAGTATATACTGAGTATATTCGTAAGTATATACTGAGTATATATGTCCATATATACTGAGTATGTATGTAAGTATATACCGAGCATATACATACTTATATAATGTAGTATATATGTACATATATACTCAGTATATACATACTTATATATTATAGTATATACGTACTACATACTTGGTATATACATAATTATATACTCTAGTATATACGTATGTATATACTATAGTTTATAAGTATGTATATACTAAAGTATTATATCTACGTATATATAATCACAGTCTCAGATGATGCACACACATGTACTTTAATGCAAATACACATACCATCAAAGACAACAGAAGGAAATGAGTATATATGTATGTATATACCAAGTATTTACGTACGTATATAATTATGATGTTGCTACTCCTGTTGCTGCTATTGATAAAAAAAGTGGTGTGGGCAATAATGCTCTACTGATGAACTTTCCTACCAACCATCCATTTTGAGATTGAGTGAGTTTTTAATGAGGCGTCGAGCTGCTTCTCCCAAAATAGGACCCGATATTCCACCTGGCATTCGCGGCTTGTAAAAATTGGGTAATGTTACATTTTTCTTTCCGATTAAATACATTTTTGTGAAATCTAATAAAATTACATGACACTAGATAAGCATCATCATCATCATTATTCTAAGAACTAGTACAATTAGAACCAATCATTGTTAGAACCTACAGTAAGAAAACTTATTTCCTCATTCATACGCTTTGTACCATGTGATAATTGCATATCTACACAATTACTAAGAGATTTAAGACCAACCTCTATCTACCTGGCTGACTTGGACTAGAAATATCTTCATGCTATAGCATTAGGGAAGGTCAAATATCAATGGCTTTTATGACCTGCATCGGTATGCAATGCACGATGATGACCAAATGAGCCCGAGCAATTATATATTCAAACGTGTGTGTGCATGTGTGTGTAAATGGGTGTGTATGTTTGACAATATATACATGTCTTCAAATAAATATATGCACCCACTTATGTATATACTCGGTATATACGTACGTATATACTTAGTATATACTTATATATATACTTTGTATATACAAACGTATATACTCAGTATAAACTTACATATATACTATAGTATATTTTTACTTATATACTATAGTATTATATGTACATATATATAATTACATAGCCTCAGATGACACACACACATGTACTTTCATCCAAATACACATATCATCAAAGGCAACAGAAGAAAATAATATAGGGCATAAAAACACACATATAGGTCTCTCAGGCATGGTTAGCATCTTCTAGTTCTTTGTCATCTGGTACTCCACGCAGATAGATAACATTGTTACACCAGTGCATAGAGAATAACATAGTACATTTACAAACCAATAAAGAACACAACATTATACCACTGATAAATAGATAGATTAGTGCTTGCAATACCAACAGCCATTTGCTAGAATTTTCACACAACGAGATAATCATGAGCTTATTTTTAAATTACTGAATCAAGATTACTCCAATATTTCTAAAGAACTACCCAT